>JAGGAX010008430.1:0-17591 GCA_017657335.1 Termitomyces titanicus | reverse complement strand
TTTTTCATAGTATTGTAGAACTTGAGTCCAAAGCGCTTCATCCACGTAAAAAATGGATATATAAAACAAACTCTCACTTTACTAGTACTGCCTGGTATGTAGTGTTTGTAGTACGGCGACCATCGGAACAGTTCCTCACTAAATCTGCAGATTTAATTACTGATGCACGCGCTTAGTTGCACTCGGAGATAAAAAAAAAGATGTGCAGTCTGCTCATGATTCATTGAATTTTTGAATAGTTCATGCGTCATTTGCCTCAGGGCCACTTATAAGTATAGAAACGCACACAAGCAACACCATTACCCTTGTTCGCTGTTACCTGTTATGCCTTCTGATATACCTGCAGATGTGTCATACATTGGAGGAGTCTGGTGCGAGGGAGTATTATACGGTAAGCATTCGTCCAAGTTCAATCCTCGTTCATTAAAAATAGGATCTGCCAAATAGGCATTCAGTACGAACCTAACTTATCTTCTGGCTGTTCCGATCCGTTGACCCGGACCATGATAGCATTGTCGTTTTCAGTCTTGTCTGTATTATTTTCCTCGGCAGTTTCAATAGGAAAGGACGAATTGGAGGAGGGACCACTTCGTCCGCGTGAGTCGTCTTGATATATGTTATGGACTTCACTGAGACTATTCGAGTTAGCATTCTTCTAACTTTCAGTTTCTGCATGTTCTCCCTCTCCACAGCTCACATGGGACTTGCATTACAATCCCTCTTTCAAGGTTTCATCTATCAGAAATCCAAGGAAACCGATATTTTCTTTCGAGAGAATGTATTCCCGAAAAGGAAGGCAATTTATATCGTCAATGTACGCCACATATCCCAGACCATTGCACTTCTAATCAATAATCAAAAGCAAACCAGACCCTTCTAGGCGATTCACTCTTAGTACGCTGTCAAAGCTGCCTTTTTGTCTTTGCTTCTAATCGAACTCCAGGTCTGGCGTGTGTATATTCTATGGCAAATGAGATGGAAGATGTATGCATTACCGGTAAGTGTTGGATATTATGCAGTTCTATCCAAGTTTTTTTTTTGAAGGTTAATATTGACTTCCTGATCCCAATAGCTTCTTTTACTTCTTGGTACCATAGGTGAATCACTGAGCATTCAAAGTCTGGGTTAAAGCTGAATTTCCCTGGTCATCTTTTAGCTTGTGGCATCAAGACTATTGTTGCCAACATAGCCATGTCGCACAGCTCTGTTTTTGATCCCAGTATTTTATCCTGGGTCACCTCAGTATTTGCGTTGACCATTGCGACACAGTTTACGGCAACTGCTCTTATCACGTACCGCATCTGTTGGACGTTCAATTCCGCAAACTCACAAAGTCGGATGCGCTACATGTCTCTCGTATGGCTCGTCGTCGAATCTGGCGCAGCGTATACTTCGGTTTCCATCATACAACTCGTAACAGAACTTCTGGGAATGAACGCAGGTGTGATCATGGAATTGATGTCGGCTCAAATCTCTGTGGGTACTTTGATCATGTAGTCTCGTTACTTTTGACTTGTTTCCGTTCAGGCTATAGCTCCGGGTCTGATCGTGGTTCGCATCGCACTGGGTTCAGCCTTTGAAAGCTCCCCAAAGACGACAAGCTCGCCTAATATTGTGCGATTCGCCACATTTCGTGCCGCGACGAACCATATCAAGAGTGTCGAAGAGAGTTGTGCCGAAGATACTCTAAGGGAACTGTTACCATGACGTACCCATAAGACATTCCATATATGCCAGTGTATTC
This sequence comes from Termitomyces titanicus, assembly GCA_017657335.1. NCBI lineage: Eukaryota > Fungi > Basidiomycota > Agaricomycetes > Agaricales > Lyophyllaceae > Termitomyces > Termitomyces titanicus. Next base: position 15,847 of record JAGGAX010008430.1, on the reverse strand, counting down.
CAATATGTATAGGACTGACTCGGTTGACCGCCATCCCAGAAAAAAGAAGCAGTGATACAAGATCGAAGGAGAGTATAAAACACTCCATTCAATAACGATGGAGCGATATTCAAAGTTAGGGCCATGCAGCGTGATCAGTACCGATTTGAGTTTCCGCATAACAAAAGTTGAAGATAGACCAGTTCAACTTGAGCTATAAATATCATGCTTATACAGTGGACTTTACTATTGAAGATTGTACGGATGGGCGATCATATGTCGCCCAGTGTCAAGCTGTTGTCAGACAAGGTGTAAAAGCAGGAGTTCGCAACTTGTTCTCTCGATGTTTTTTCATTATCATGGCATCATTGAAAGGTTTCCGGAAAAGAAGAGCCTTGACATGGTTTTCTTCATCCTGGCCAGAACTCAACTTGAGTAGGACAATTTTTTATATGAGTGGTCTCATCCCGGTGGAAGCAAAAGTTTGAAGCCATTCACGAAGACTTGGAGCTTCGTCTCGAATCAAGAGAAAAGTCAACGAACGCAATTGATGACCAATAGACCGGCGACCGAAAACGACAAAGATGAAGTGTGGAACAATAGACCCAGGATGAACCGAGGTATATGGCATGGATTGAAACCGAGAGGAGAGAGCGTAGACGAAGTGGAGGATGAGGAAACTGAGGAATGAGGCAGGAGAGAGTTCAAGAAATTGCGCATAAGGGCTCTCTCCCGTTACGACCCGAACCGATACCAACCCTAGTAGGCTACGCGAGCTGTGCGTATGTATCGTTCGTGCGCGACAATAAGAACAACAACTTCAACAACCAGCATCGGCCAGCAGGGCGCGGGTCATTAATACTGCGGGTCCAAGTGAACCCAGAAGAAACGCAGACAATGCCGTTTCATGATAATGTTCGACCGTTCACAGTTCACAGTAGGCTGATCAACGTTAACAATGATCACATCATCATACATTACCAGTTAACGATGCGGGGAGGTAAACTAAGGTCAGGTTTATTTTTACGTCGCTGAGCAGCTAACTTACAAGGTCAGGTTGTAAAAAGGAGAAGAACATAAGTATGGCAAGTGAGAAGGAACGGCCGGGAAAGTCAAGAAAAAATTCGCGTGTTGCCGATTGACTGTTGACAAATTGCCTTATGATGGAGTCAAATCCATATGTCCTTCATTGGGTAGATACAATAGACTATCGAGTTTAATAGAACTAGACAAACGGTAACGAGAGGCGGCATTCATCGTGTATAGTATAACTAAAGTGCATAGTTCCTTCCATTTATCCGCCTTTCGATGCAGACAGACCACTAAAAACTCTCTCCGTAACACCTGCAACCACGCCTCCAGCCCACCCGGCAACCTTCTTCCAATCACGCCCATGACTATCCAAGAAGCCAGTCCCAGAATGCTTGTCGCGCATCTTCACACCATACACCGCCAAAGCGATACCAAGTACAATGACCGCACCCGCAACCATCCCCGTCGTCTGATTAACCCGGCCTCGGCGCAACCGCTTCAGCTTTCCCTTCAACTTTCCACGTAACTTGCCGCGGAAGTGCTTGCGCTTCGACTTTGCGGATAGAGGCTTCTCTTCCAACTCCTCGTTGTCTCCTGATTCCTCTATGACTTCGTCTTCCTCAATATAAGGGTACACGATGAGTTCGGTGCGGAGAACCATGGCTTCGGCTTCGGCATCCGTGGGAAGGGCGGAGAACGACTCGCTCCAGGTGTGAATGACGCTTTGAGGACCCATGATGCGTGTGAGAGAGAGATCGGGATGTGTAGGAGGATAGAGGGCGTAGAGTTCGTCAGCTTGAGCGAGCAATGAGGTGAGGGTAATCGGATCCCGTCAAGGGGCTCCTCCTTGAGTAGGGGTATCGACTTCGTTGCAGTGATGTCCGTTGACGTCTCGGGTATCGTCGTATAAGAATCCTCCACGCTCTCCTTTGTCTCCGCTACGGGGTCTGGTTCCGTCTCTTCGACTTTCATCTCCTGGGTCTCGCTGCCTTCGACAGGATCCTTCTCACAACCATCTACTTCTGCATCCTCCGACTCCTCTTGATCGGTCATTGGAGGCAGGGCGCTCAATATGGAATGCGCCATCCCTAGACCTTCATCCCCATCTTCGTCTTCCAATTGCTGTAACACTTCTTTTCTAGATAGTATGATCTAACTCCATCGTCAGCACAGAAAATGACTCTGGAAGAGGTACTCTCATACCGCCGTGACAAGATACACGATAATGATCGGCGGTCGACATAATATGTAGTCGAAAACATGCTGTATGAGAGGCAATGTAGGAATGTCGTGTGCGAACAGAGTCAAAAGATTAGACAGAGCATAAAATGGGAGTTGTGAGGAGCTGGAAAGAAGATTAGGACGAGAAACTGATTTTTGCCACAACAACATACCGCTCCAGCCCTTGGGCATATTTTGGATCGGCGAGGCGCAAGAGATTCTTGGTTACCCTATCAGGATGTTAATTGATAAAAACATATGAAAACGGATATTTCACCTCAATAAACCAAGAACAGGTTCTAGGGTTGTACCCATCGAGTCTCGAACCCGATGCAAACTGATCTTTTCCGCGCATGCCAGTTGCAATTCTTCCGGAAGAGTCAGATACAACACGGAGACAATATCATGGTAACCCTGTAATAAACGTAAGTTCGACTTCTCAAACTAAATCTTCTGCAGGATGAATACCTGGAAATAATTTAACTTGGGGTGGCGTCTAAACACCGCAACCAGAAGATTATTGAGTTTCTCCTGCATAATCTCTTTATCATTGATAGGAGTATCTAGTAAGTTTCAAGGTCAGCAATACACCAAGAGTCTGACCGTGATAGGCAATGCCTTTTCACCTACTGGGTAAAGAACGAAGCTACGGTCTGTGTCCAGGCGAATCTGACGCTCGTCACGGTGTTCAGGGGTTACATCGTCCGTTACTAATTTGTCCTCGATTTCTTTCTCTGTTCTCTGGCGCACACCGAGGATCTCAGGCCTATTATGCAGAATAAGATTCAGATTCGTTTCTTGTATGGAGGTAAGGTGGACTCACCATATTTGAACTCTAGTTGGCCCAAATCCTCCTGGACGGAGGCTGCGTATCCTTAGGTCCTCCCAGTATGATGAAGCTGCCTTCTCATCGCTCGACTCGACCTCCGCCATGCAGTGAAAGACAGGCAACTACGGATGGTGGGTGGTTGACGGTCCATTGTCAATTATCTAGCCCGTTTGAATCATTTTTCCCAGCACGTGATAAGAACTCGTGGATTAAGAGAAAGAGCAGGATATTAGTGTCCACGACAGACCTTAATGTTATACATCCGGACTTTGCCTAGGTTCGGAAAGTCGACAACAATAGGATTCACCAAACCAATTCCAAGCACTCTTGGCAAGGATGTTATTGGTAGGGGCTGTTGCTGGTTCTGGTAAGACTGTATGGAGCCTTCATGATACCGATTTTAGAACGTCGTTTCACAAGAAAGGTAAAAATGATGCGGCCACCATACGCTGTCCCATTCTGATGAAAGATGAATGAGATCCTCAGATACTTTGACATCTGCGTCTTTATCTCCATCAACATGTATTGACCAAGGCTTACAAATTTGTGTCATGCGTGGGTACTACTAGTCCGTCTTGGGGCATACCTCCTAGGCTTGGATTGGGCCCCTAGAGAGTATGCCAGTGTCTATCCGCTTCGTCAGGGAAATTTATCTTATAGGTCAATGGTATCCTGACAACGAAGCAAAGACAGTTTCGTATACTTGATGCAAGTCAGCAACTATCGTTGTCTCCAACGCAAGTTGGAGGGTTAGCGCGAGGCAGAGTGGTGGCTATATACATGGGGCAAGACAACTCACTAGTTACTTGAATACCAGGTTCATAAGGGCCGAAGCTCCTGGTTTTGACCGAGAAAATCCTCAGGGTACTGCGTGATTATTCAGTATCAGCAGTATCAGAGCGGGGGTAAAGCATTAATTGTACATAACAGTATTGATTCTAATGCCCAGTCCAGTGGGGATGCGGCGCAAGCCAAGGGGAGATGTAATGCAGAACAAGTGGGGATATGTCTAATTCATTATGTGCGGATTATCGTAACCCTCTTAGCAGACTGTGCATCAAATTGAGCCTGATGCGAAGTGAGGCGGTTAAAGCATCAGGCGCAGGAATCGCTGTAGGCGAATTGGTCTTCTCCAAACAAGAGGACGAGGAACAGAGCGTCGCCGGGGACCGACAGCAGTGGAATAATGCCTTTGAGTGTACGCAATATCATTAGTCGGTTGGCTATCCTGTTCAGTCAAGGATTGAGTCTTATACCATGCGTATACCGTGAAGAGTAAATACCATGATACTTGGTGTAAGATTATGACTGTTGCATACCACAATATATCACATGAGACTCGATATAGACAGAGGAGGAAGGACGGACTAAGACGGTGGGAGCGAAACGTTTGACTCTCCTCGAGGGGGATTAATCTTGTTCGGGATTTCTAACAGATCACAGAGCGCCACCGTTTGAGGGTTCGTATATGTCAAGGCTGGTTCAAGGCGCACCGACATCAACGAAATTTTCATTATGAGAAACGAGACAGACACTTACGAGCCGGAGTTTCAGGCTGCATCCTCCCCTTCGCCTTCGGTGATATAGGAGACGCAGTCTTCACGAACTTCTGGCAATCGTCCACGGCCCACCCACCATTAAGCTTTTGAGGGACATGCTGGTTTACCCATTGGAGCTCGCGCTCGACGTTGGCGCGGGCCTCGGCTTCATACGGGAGGGGTGTTTGCAAACGAGTCAAGGAAAGCATAGGATGGAAAGCACGAGTAATCGCGAGCCAGTAGGGATCGAACGAGATCTCTGGTTTCGGGCGGCGTATGAATTGCTTCGCGGTGTCGAAAGCCGGACAAGGAATGTCGAGGACCTGCCCAGGTCGGCAACAGTCGACTAGTAAAAAGTACAGGAAACTAACCTCAAGGAACTGCCGGCGTGGAAGGCACTTATCAAGGGCGAGGAATTTCGTTGTCGAGGAAGCGGCAGGTACTGTTGTGCTGTGCTTTGTTGTGGTAACGCTGGTCTCCTTTGGCGAGTCATCGTCCAAATGATCGCCCTCCATCTTAATTTCGTCCGGGTTGGTTCCCTCGGTCGCAGGATTATGGATAACTTCGGCTTGGAAGCGAGTGTGCATATGAGCCGCGAACCACCATTTAGGCTTGAGTGTCTTAAGCAAGTTCATGAATGGCGGAGAACCCAAATTCCCAGCTTCGATATCTGACTGAAGATATCCCTTGTTTTTTATGAGCGCTCGGACGTTGCCGTGTTGCTCAATTGTGCTGGGCCAGTCATGCGAAAGGAAGAGGTCGGGTTGCGGTAGCTTTACAGCGATAAGACTCAGAACAGAAAGAAGTTGGGTTAACGCACGAGAGACAGCTTGCGAACGCAATAATCCCGGACATGGTAGATACTTCTGAGCGCTTGAGAGTCATAGGGCATTTTTTCATTATACCCTAAAAAGCGGTCGAGACCGACGAAGAGGCAGAGTTTTCAAATCACGCACCAAGGAGATAATGGTTTTCCTTGTAGATACCCGAAGCACCTGCGATACGTAACCCGTTGACGATAACACTCCCTGCATGGCCAAGGAAATACATATTCGGTGCGAGCCATCCACCATGGTATCTGTCGAAGACTGAGTGGTGCTCAAAAATTTTGACGCAATTGCATGATGACGCACAACTCCCACATATAGTTTGAAGCTTCATGATTTCCTCCAATGACGATAGTGGGGATTGGGGCCTTCCTCGCGCCTGAATAATACCTATTAGACAATAACTAAGTTCCAACTGGAAGCAAGAAAATTCGGAATACCTATGAAAATCCTTTATTTCTCGATATTTGCTCGGACAAGCCATGGTGTGAAGGTCAGAAAAGTTTCTCGTAGCTTGAAAATCGCCACAGATGAGCAGAAGGTCTACTTCATAGCGGTTTGACCGCTCAAGTTTGGCGATGTGACTATAGATGGCATCCAAATCACCATGACAGCAACCTTCGACGGCAATCTAATAGAAAGAGTTTCAACATTGAGGTGTTGGCTCAAGCAGAGAAGGAAATGGCTTGCCTTCATATACTTACTTGATAAGTGCCAGTAATTATAAGTCAAAAGAGAATGAACTTGAATGTGACACTGTGACGAGCTATGTACTTCAAGCTTCATCTGACATCATGACATTGATGTGTGGGGAGAGGATAGTGCGGTTCGTCATCTAAACCCATCCGCACAAGGGACATGCATCAATATTGACTAAAACCTCGACCCAGAAGTCTAGATTCAACTGTTTTTTCATTGCTGTATCTTTGAGCCGCACTGAAGAGCTGGTTTGGGTTCCATATTTCACGTCTTTCTCAACACCTGACCGATCATGAGGGGCGAAGTTGTATAAGGATACACACGCCTGTGGGGCTTGTCTGATGTCACTCGAAATGAATTCGAACCTGGGAACACCACAGTTGACAACTACGACGAATATTTTCTCAGGGAAGGATTCAGAGTACAAAAAGCTCATCAATCAAGATCATCAGTGCATTAAACCCACCCTCTACTACCATGCCTTTCAAAGGAGCTTGTCTCTGCGGCCAGACAACGATTGATGTCCAATCTGATCATGCTGATCAGGTATCATTATTCAATTTTACCTCAGGCCCTCTCGCTGAAGCTACTTACTTACTCAGATCATCTGTCACTGTTGGGACTGCAAGCAAACCAGTGGCAGTGCTTTTAGCACCAATATACTCGCTCCGCAGAAAAGTGTCACCATCAATGGGCCGATCAAAACCTTTGATATCAAAGCTCCTAGTGGTAACACTGGTGCGACTCTCTTCAGCCTGAGCTATATCGTGCTCACCTCAACTCTCTTGACAGTGTCCCGCATATTCTGTAGCAACTGTGGAAGCGCGGTCTCTCATAAATCTGCTGCTTTCGGAGAAGCTCAGGCAATCCAGACTGGAAATTTCAGGGATTTTGCCAAGGTTCCGGTTAGCACTGAATGTAAGGCGGTTGGTCGGACGCATCATTTCAAGTCATTGATTGATACACTTGCAGTATTTGTGAAGGATCGTTGGGATGGAATTCCCGTTGTTGAGGGAGCAGCGCAGTTTAGGATGATGCCTTCTTGAGAGCACATGTACCCTGAACTATCACGGAGATGTCCTGTGTCCGTCTAAGAAGCTATTTGACTTGTTTCTTATCTCCTATCTATTCAACGTGGGAAGATCCTAAAAGACCATCTTCTGCCGTCATCGCGTTTTCTTGTGGAAAAAGCTCCATGTGGTTATGTTTCTCATGGAAGGAAGCAACGTCACATGGTTGTCTTTTTACCTCTCTTTTTTCTCCTAATGACATGATAGGGCTTTGTCATATAGGCCATTATAAGAAACACATGTGGCATGGATAGTGAGTATCGCTCTAAACATTATGTATGTGAACTGACTTACCTGTTGTCTTGCCATATTTTTTCGTAATCCAGCGTCATGCCGCCATTGGTGATAGATACTAGTGGAATGAGGAACTTCCGATTCGGAAACAATTTCAATAGAATTTCAGTAAATCCATGGCACGAGGAGAGTCGAATCATCCCACAAAGACCTGACAATCACTGCGAAGATCGAGGGCAAGTCCCCGGCGACGAAGAGGAAGAGAAGGAACGCAACACGCTGAGAGTCACAACTACTAAGTAAGAACAATAATCCTTACACCCACGCCTCAGAGAGGTATAATTCGGACTCAAGCTCAATTCTGGGCGCAACCTACTGGAAAGTGGCGGTCCGCGGACACGAAAATGTCATGTTGACAACGTTACGACCGGATAGATAGCTAGAGAACTGTTATACTTTACTAGAAGACCCCGATATAGGGCATCGCCCCCGAACGGGGAAATGGAGACGAAATAATCTCGTCAGATAGGCGTCCTACCTCGTCGCACATGAAGATTGCAATATTTACTGCTCGTAAGGACATCGTATGCTTGTAGGAAAAATACGAGATTACGAGCTAACAGTGGATCGGTGGATCGGTGGATGACTATGGACTCACACGAGGCAAGCGAGAACAAGTATGTCCTCGTAGTCTGAAAAGCAACGGTGAAGAAATTTCTCGTCCATAAAGTCCTAGGCCTGTCCGTACTTATCCTGGGCTTCCGACTGAATCCCCCAACACCTTGGCCAACCCTCCCAAGTAGAAACGTTTTATCTTTATCGCATTATCAAGCCCGATGTGTGTCAAACTCGGCAAATATGGGCCGACATCCCCTAGTCCTGCTATATACTATTCTTCACAAGAACATGATGTCCGCTTTTACTTCAACCATGGATTCGTGTGTAACCATACAGACTCGGAAATCTTACCGAAGATTCTCTTCGTGAACATTGAAGCGTTGACGCGAAGACTCCTATCAGCAGGTCCGGAATATCGAGAAAGGGATCGAACAGCCTTCTATTTTTCTCGCCCATTGGGTCAGAAAAAAATAAATCTATGCATAAACGATGTTCCAGGCCTCATCTCGTTCCCACAAACTCAGCAACAGCTTACTAATCCGAGGAATTAACAAACTTAAACATATCTGTATCATAAATAACCATCTCTAAAACTTCACATTGGCCACCATTGCCGGTTTGACAACATCAGCGGCACAGGGAGGTTGGTTGGGTCACCTACCATCACGTATTCAAAAACACTCTATGACAAGCCTAGCAGAGAAGCTTCAAGAGTCTTTCAAAAAGTATTCGGCAACCAATGTACGTCGAGGATATTTTATGATGAGACCCGTGTAAGACTCATCAGCCTTAGCTTTTCGGAACTCGAGGAATTAAAATATACCTATCCTTGTGTTTCGAACTTCAATTCGTTTCGGAGTTCATGCGACCGGAGAAAGAACTCAAAGACCAGGTATCTGCCGCGACTACACGCATCCCCAGCGCTTGGTATTACGAATTGCGCCACCCATTTTAGGAACAGCGGGAAGGCCCCTAACGTGAACGAGAAGCTATATATTTATGGTGGATGATATGATAAGTCCAGGTCAGGCTCGAGTGACGTTCGTAAGCGGAATTCCCGTGACTCAGCGCTCAATTTTCTTGAATCAGAATAGCGGGAAGTTGAGAATCGCGTGCTGACAAATGCCTCCCCCTGGAAGTTTGAAGTCAGGGAGAATGACGTTCAATCACTAAGAATCAGAGGGACCCTCTGTGTGAACTACGAGCTATGTAAGCCCTCTGAACCTCTTAACCCCAAGGATCGTTAACAAGAAGTCCGTGAGATCAGAATGATCGAAGCTGGGAAGATTGACATTCACAAAGAATCCGAGGCTCAACGAGTTTCACGGATATTTTAAATGTGAGAGAAGGGCCGTGAAAGAATGCTGTAAATCTCGTAGCTTCTAGGAATAGCTGACAGCGAAGCCCATGAGGGTGAGCATGATCGAATGCCATGGTGGGCTAGAACGTCATTGACAAGTCATCCGGGGCTCAACGGGCTCCACGGGCCTTAAGGCGAAAGAAAGAGAATGACTGTGAATACCTTTTGAGTTCCAGAACAGAAGGATCTAACTGGAGGTCGCTCATGGTAGACATCTTCAGTGCACCGATGACATCCAATCCGTTCGATACTAGATATGCAATTGTCTATCGGTTGCAAAGACATCGGGTAGCTAGCTGTCATTATTGAAAATGACGTCGAGGCGTCTGTATATCGCGATCAGAGCGATTACCGTCACGATAGTACTAGACCAGCCACTTAAGCTACACTGTCACTGTCACAGCATGGTCGCAATGGTGGGACTCAGTGGGGTGGATGGTTGTCAATGCAACGAATGGCTCGTATAAGTAAATGACATTGGGTGGATGGTCATTGCAATCCGGTTACCACCAGTCGAACTCCAACTGATGTCGCGGTACTTTTGCGCGTTCTCCGAGATTAAGTTTAGATGATCACTTTTCTAGAACAGATCAACGGCTGCCCTTACTTACCCCTTTCCACCGGCGTCGTCCCCTTTGATTCGGTTGTGCAACATTCCGATTAGCGGCGGAAGATACCTGTGTTCATAATTTCATAGTGGGATTTATAAGCAACCGAGCAATATAGCATCGAAGACAGCCATGAGTCATGGGGACAACCGGCAAAGATGAATTATCCAGCCTGAGAAACTATACGCATGATAGAATTACTTCCTACAAAAGTTGGGGGTGGACGCGAGGACAAGAGAGGGGAGGATCCCGGCCTCGTTAAGCAGAATGATTCCAGCAGCAAGAAAGTATGGCATAGTTCCACCCCCTGATTCTAGAGGGGAAACTAAGGAAACATTTGCCGATACCTGTGTTCATAATTTCATAGTGGGATTGATAAGCAACGAGTAATATAGCATTGAAGACAGCCATGAGTCTTGGGGATATAGAAATTTGGTTTTTGGACCGGCAAAGATAATCATTCAGCCAGAGAAACTATACACATGGTAGAATGTATATGTCATGCGTCATAGGATACCATCATGATGAAACATTTGCGGAATCTTCTTGATGATCTTGTCGATGTTGATGGTGAATAATGTGGCTGAATGTTCGCTCCGTGGTGACCAGATGCTTGGATCAAGGAGGTGAAGCCCTCTCGCACACTGCTTTGATTGAGCGCTCGTCGACTCCCTACTTGAGAACAAAGGATTTTTATCACGAAACGACTGAACATAGGCAAGATGAATGAACACTTCGCGGCGAATGATCAAGCGTGAAAATCGGCCCAAAGGGGTAGGCGGTGCGCGTAGGATTCTATGGAGTCTCGTACGTTCTGAGTGGGGAAAAGGTGGCTCAACAAACGGTCCGGGGGAATGAGACATCTAATTCGGCTGTGTACGCCACGGTGTTAGAGGTGAAACGGATCCAGAGAGAGGCGTAGATAACCCCGCGAGTGATACATTCCCAGTGAACGGCGGCTAACACAAGATGAAAGGGTGTGTGTGACTCGGATGTCCAGAACTATCGATAGAATCACCAGCTTAGAGGTTGTACATGGGTATTCTTTGTCGGGAAAATACATCTGCGATAGATAAGATTGCGGAGTTGCGGGTTGGAACTCTCACGGCTGGTTCTTGATTTGCCTTTTCTCATCGGCTCTTCATGCCACCGATCCTGGAATTTCGCATCTTCACACATAGTATAGGCCAACTTGCTCCCGTACTGAACCAAGTGGCGTTAGACGGCTCAAGTGCATCATGAAACGGACAAGAATATCTATGTACACTGTAATGTTGACATCATGAAACTGATGCCGCTTTTCTCGATGTTTAGATGTTGCCGTCAGTCCCTGTCTTGTCCCAATATCTTAAATAGAGGATCCCATGGAGGCGAATGCGAGCTCATTCATACCAATCACCCCCCGGCACTCATATCATATTATGTCTTTTCCACCCTCTCATCCGGCTATTGACCGAAATACATACTCTGGATCGACCTGCCCTTTTTCGGGAAACTCTCATGAATGGCAACGTCCACGCGAAACCGACAGTCGATCACCATGTCCCGCGCTGAACACAATGGCCAACCATGGTTACATGTATGTCATCCGTCCGTCACTTCCAGAAACGAACTGATATAGATGATCTACAGTGCACGAGACGGGAGAAATATCAGCCCATGGGATCTCGTCGCGGGTCTGAAAGCCTGCTATAATCTCTCGACACCACTCGCCTTGTTCCTCTCTTTTGGTGGCTTCGCCCTTTTGCGAAAAGTACGGAACGTCGACCTCCATGAAATCGGTGAACATGGACGGATCGAGCACGACGCCAGCCTTGTGCATAATGATACACCCAAGAATCGAAAATACGCACCCATACATATAGTAAATCGGCTGGTCAACAAGCTTATCGCTGACTCGAAGACAGGCGATGAGGAGGGAGAAGGTCCGGCATTCGGTGACAGACGGATACTGATGGACGCGAATGATGTTGCACGCGTTCGCGTTTGGCGTGAAAAACAATCGCCGACGCTGGATAGCATGCATGCCGAAATTGCCAGAGGCGAGATGGGCATCATTCTCGGCGTTTGGGAGACGCGGGCGGGGAAGAACGTCGGCGTCCCCATAGAATGGATGCGCGACTGGATCGGTCACGAACGGTTACCGGAAGGGTGGAAGCCTGATCATATTCAGGGACTTTTAGACGTGGTGAGACGTGCGAAGGCGATACGTACTGCGATGGAACAAATCAGGGCAGAAGAGGCCAAGAGGTCGAAGCTCTAACGCACAGGCATATGGCGGATTTCAGTGTTAAGTACTAATTTAACCGTATCATTTATTGACATCTTGCATATAATCATGTATTCTACACGCCATACTTACTTTTCGTAGGATTACATTATATCTAATTGAAGTCTCGATACTACATTCGCCATAACAACTCTCCTATATTCAAGCTTTTTCTGGTGGAAACATTTTCTAGTGCCAGCAGTGTAGTAGGATGGCTTCTACTCTTTCATTGAGTTTTGAATGACTATCGCATCTGTTCTAATTCAAGGCAAAAACTTTATACGTGGCTTAAGTCTCCTCAGGGTACCCCCATTGGAACAATGAGATTGCATTGGCCGGTGTAGCGGGCCGGGTTTCCCCGCTACGGAGAATGACCGGCAGGACTCAGAGCCTAGTCCACTCTGAGTAACGGGATGTAACGTTGTATGTTCTAATGGGACAGGTAGTCCAACTGGTTTGTCGCGTGCAACTCCGACATGTTCCATTTTAGACAGAACCGTTACAGCCGGTCACGCGTCACGGGTGGCTTGTCATCCCTTCATTTAAATGCCATTACCTTCGTAAATTTTGGCTAAAAGTCTCCTTGCGTTCTTGAGCCATCTCTAGATCTCTTACCATGCAGTTCAATTCAGACTTGGGTGATGAACTGCCCCCTGATCCATCCCACGATACGTCTGGAAGTCCTGATAAACCCACTACACCTCCACAATCGACAAGCAACGCGCCCCAAAGTGGTTCCACGCCGATGATCGACCACAGGAGGATCTTGACTCTCGCACGATAGCTTTGTTTGCTGACATATCGAACCGCGTCGTTGGACCTGTTTCCGGAAAAGATTTCAACACATTTTTACCCCCAATTGAAATCAAAGGTACAAAACCCGACGGAAAAGCGGCATTTGACGAACTTAAAAAGGGCTTGGATTCCGCGAAGAAGGAAGCTGAAATGTACAAACCCTTGGTATGCACGCCATATTTTAAGTGGCATCGCGTCGCTTACTTGACAGATCTAGGTAGAATATTTTAGGACATTGTGCTCGTCGAAACTTGACTTTCGCGACGATTCTAGCAAAGTGTTGAAAGTCTTCGAAGGCCAGAAAATTAAACCTGATATAAATGTCTACCAATCAGAGGATGAGCATAAGGCTTGGGAGGCCATGTTTGAAGTCAAGTTCAACAATGAGTCCGATCCTTTCAATGACGAATTGGATGAATTCCTGAAGTTAACAAACAATGAGGGTACAAGGATGTTCGACCAAATGACTGGCTACGCAACTTACCATCAAGCCATGGAGTTCCGGACTCACGTTTTCTCTGCTCTCATCTTCCGCACCTATATGCGACTCCTGCGCTGGGACAGAAGTGGCGTAGTCGTGACTAAAAAGATCGAGTTCGACGATGTTAATCTTTTCGAGTTCTTCCTCCGATTCTCTGCTGCCGACTCAGCGCAGCGAGGACGGGACTCTACTGTGTGCTCAGCCAATTTATCTTCTGAAGATTTGGAAACGGTTCGCTCCAAACTAGGCCGTAAGTTGTCGAACAAGGATCTGCTGGAAGTCTCTGTCGGCGAGAAGAAGTACATTATCTCGAAACATCAGTCTCTAGGCTCAACCTCCCCGATTGGACGCTCGACACGGTGTTTCAAGGCATGCTACCTGGAGGAAGGTGAACTCGTCTTATTGAAAGACAGTTGGCGAGTCGTCGCACCCACCTTGAGACCTGAACATGAGATCTACGCGAGGCTCCACGAGAAGCAAGTCCCGAATATTCCCAAAGTATACCATGGTGCTGATATTGGGGACGACCATGACCGTTGTCATATCACGCAAACGAAGCAATGGGTTCAGAGGCTTAAGAGGAAGCTAATTCTCGTTTTGCGCACGTTTCGCTACTATCGTATTGTCCTTCAGTGTTTGGAGTACGAATTGGAGAAATTCGACGAAGTGCGAGAGTTAATCGTTGCCACGCGAGACGCCGCGATCGGTACGTCATTGAATTAAATGCTACCTCTCACCAATTTGAATATGATCATAGCGCATGATGATGCTGTCACTGAAGCCAAGGTCCTTCATCGTGATATTAGTGTGGGCAACATCATGTTTAATCGGAATAAAGATGGAGAAGTACGAGGTTACCTTATCGACTGGGATCTTTCCCTTGACTTGACTCTTGATGAGTCCGCAGCTGCGCAGGAAGAGCGTACGGTGAGGATAAACTGATTTTCTTTTTGGACTCAGCTCAAATTAATCTTAGGGCACCTGGCAATTTCTCGCAATCCAATTATTGGAGGAAACACATGATGGACGGCCATTGATTCAGAATCAGATTGACGATGTTGAATCTTTTTTCCATGTTCTGACCTGGACGGCGTTGCGACGCACAGCCCATTCTTTGACCCCCAGTCAGCTGACGATCATGCTAGAAAGGAACTTTGATGATGCCTATCACGATGTTGAAGCACAGAAAAACTATGTTACCGAAACGAGACGGTTAAATATGATGGACGGCAAGCTGATCAACAGAGCTCAATTTGCCAATCCTGCGATTTTCGTTGTTTACGTGGCGTTGCCAGGCTTAGATGAGACATTTCTTGTCCCCGCTCGAAAGCAGAAGGACCAGGCTCTGATGAATCTCGAAATACCGAAATGGTTGCCGAATCTTCTAGATCAACTACTCGAGGACAAGGGGGTCGACTGGTCAACTAACAAAAATCGTGTAGATCATGAACTTGTCAAACGTCCCAAGACCTTCAACGCTCTCAAGCGCAAGACGGAAACTAGTATTCACTCTGATGGATCCAACAAGGTTCCACGCGACAGTCATAATCTAACTCTCCACGACAGACGGTCCGGTCATGATTGATTCTGTCATTTTTACTTCACTTTCCAGACCTTACTATAACTATATAACCCATATAGCATACTACACACCCTACCGCGTCCACGATACTTATGTCATGTTTCTTTTTCATCTGTGTAACTAGTGTCGGATTACTTTGGTGATCATGATTCGCATCGTGTCATTTGAACTCAGAATTTCAACTACAATAGCGACATTCTACGCAAACACTAACTAGGACGTGTATGTGCCATGTGGCCTGGCCATACATTACGTAGAATAACATCCTTGTCATTCCCACTTCATTCACTAGACTGATCAGTATCCTCCCTTGCATTGTTGGTCACCTGAGTTGAAGTTACGGCAGTATTGCTGACACTCGGGCGGTTAAGCCAACTGGGTGAACAAACTCGTAAGGAGTTTGGCCCATATACCTAATATTTATACTAGTAAAAACATTAATAGTGACTAAGGAATATATCATACGGTCTGGTCAGTAGGTCGGTCATATGTACAGCAACCCGGCTATAATTGCCGGATTACCATAACGGGAAAACCAAATTCCAACTCCCTTCATTAATCCGGAAATAGTAAACTAAAAAATGTCCAAAAATTTTGAGAAAATGTCATCAAGGATCAGGATAACCCCGTCAAACACTAATAGTGGGATTCACACAAATAAAGGTGTGATCCTGCAGGGGATTCACACGGATTGTGTGACTCGGT
>JAGGAX010008429.1:0-18554 GCA_017657335.1 Termitomyces titanicus | reverse complement strand
GCGATGAGAATGTACCGGATCCGCGCCGGTATGTCAAGCCTTTAAACTATGAATGTCGATGATTAATCGATTACGGATGGAATGGATAATCTTTGCATGGAATTTATTTTTATGTTTTGTGGGTCGAGTTCGATTGGGGTGAGTAAAGTAGAAGAGATAACATACAATTTGAGTGTACAGATATGATAAAGGACAAGGTAAGAGCTTGGGAGTCGGACGTATACGTATATACAGTAAGTGCATGGAATTGAGTGCCAGTTGAATTGAGAATGTTACGTGAAATGATATCACGGTGTAGAATACAGTCGCTTAGTAGCGTCCCATACAGTCGTAGCACGCTGCCGAGGCACTTTCACGAAATGTCAGTGTGCAATGAATTATTGATCAAAACTAAAGACACACACCTCTCTTTGTTCTCCGTGCAGCAATTGCGACACACCGTCCTTCCGCACCCAGGCGCGAGGTCAAACTCAGACAATGTCTGCAAAAAGCCCTCCTGCGAATCCTCCTCCAAGTTATTGCGCCTCTTTTCGCCGCGGTTAGTGTTTGCTGAATTAAGAGAAAGAGCAGGTCGTTTTGGGGATGGAGATGGGGACGAAGGATTGGGTGTTGGGGAACGCGTGAGGTAGGGCGTAGGTGGCATTGAGGATGGGCAGGCGGTGCAGGTGCGCGAGCAGATGGCGCATGTCACGGACGAGCACCTGGGAAAAAGGAGCTCTCAATTAGTGTTTTCTATGGAAGTAATTGATACGCACCGTGCACAGATGACGAGGAGGCCATGGGTTGCTTTGAGGGCGCGGTGGCAAGATACGCAGCTGGTGGTCACGGGTGTTGCAGGTTTGACGACGGCGTCTTTGGCGGGCGAAGAGACGCTGGGCGTCGACGATGACGAAGCAAGTTTTCTGCGCTTGAGCGGACGCGAGAAACCCATGGAAGATGGTAGTTGAGACAAAACGACGGACTCCGTCAACATGGTGGCCTCCTCATGTTGGTCAAAGAAACTTCGTCCTTTGGCACGCGAAGACGGTCCGGATCGAAAAAGTACACCGAACGGGAATCGAACCCATGCCACTTGCTATGTGAGCCTACTTATGGGAAGCAAGTATGATAACCACTTCACCATCGGTGTCTTGTGTACAAAGGCGGGGTCTGGTCCTATATGGAGGCTTGTCATGCTGTTGGCTAAGAATCAGGCCTCTGACTCATCCCGACGACCTTGTGCCTGGCAAACCAGACCACTCCCATCAATCGCGCCCTGTCCAACAAAAATGAAATTCTGTCATGGATCTCATCAACATCTCTTCTTGACTCAAGCACCAAGACATATAAAGACCGATAGACAACAGATACGCTCACATATAACCTCTCCGTTTACAGGTTACTAGTATCAAAAAACAGTGCACACAATGCCACCCAAAAAACGTGTCCGCAAGAGTCCTCCGTCTGAAGACGCACCAGCACCGGCACCCAAGCCACCTTTGCCCGCAGATGCCAACACTGGAACCGTCTTCGAGCTGCCTAACGAGATCTGGCTCGAGATTCTCTCGCATTTTCCCAGCGTGCGCATCCCGACTCTAATAATCTCCGGATCACAATTACTCCCCTCCTCCACTCTCGAGCGCGAGCACATTCTCCGTGCACTCTCGCAGACGTGTCGTGCTTTCCGCGCCTTCTTCTTGCCTGAGCTCTGGCAACGCTTCGAGGTCTGTGCCTCACCCAAACAGGTCGAGATGCCAACCACAAGATGTGTGTATACCATATCGACTGTCCTTTTTTTGTCATAAATGTATTGACTGTACGAAAATCGCGGGAAGATGCGGGGTCATGTTCATCGTCCGTTGTGGATGACTTTTATCTTTCTGGACCTTGGTACAAGCACATCGCCGAGGCTCTCGAAAAAAAGTCAAATGGTCTCAGGGAGAGCCCGGACCACGCGAAATACGTTCAGTAAGTGCCTCCCTCAATGTAAACAGGTAATTATAATCAACTCACTCTCGAATATGTACATATACATAGAACCGTCAGTGTCGCTTTAACGCGCTGCCAAGCCGCCACAGTCCTCGACGCATTCGTGCGATGCCTCAAAGTCCTGCCTAACCTCCGCACACTCCAAATTCTGCGTGCACACACGCAGATGACGACGCACCTCAAGACCGCGTTTGAGAAGCACAAGATTCCGACGGTACACACCATCGTCCTGCCCGATCACGCGCACAACGTCTTGCGCGCGTGCCCTGAAGCAAGGGTGGTGATGTGTAACTACGACGACGGGAGGAAGTTGATAGGTGCGATTGTAAAGGAGTGTAAGAAGGTCGAGGTGTTGAGAGGGTTCCGCCCCGATGTTAATATGATGAAAAGTCAGTCGTTTCCTTGTCACTTACATACATGGGAGTTTTGTTGCTTATTGCTGCCGTTCGATGTGCATATGTAGGAATCGTCAAAGGCGTACCGAATCTACAAGAAATTTCTATGGAATGGTCAAGCACCGTACGTCCCCCCCAAATTCCTCCTTCACACCAACTCACCAAATCTCGTTCATAGGAAGTCGTCCAGATGCTCTCAGCACTCAAACATATCCGCGCCATCGAGCTCCGTATAAAATATATATCACCACCGGACAGTCAGGGTGCCGAAAACAAACCAGACCTTCCTCATCTCAAAGCGTATGTCGATACGGCGAAGAAGGTTTTGTTGGACAAGGCAAAAGGAAGGGATATGAAGGAGAAGGAGAAGATGTGGTTCAGGCTGAGGTTTCATGATACTAAGTACGATAAGACTGTAGTTGAGGAGGTTCCGTTGGGGCTTGTCAGTGTTTCGACATCTCGTGCTCTGGTGCGCTATAGTCACGTATTGGACATGCCATCCGTCTTGGATCGTTATGTGGGTATGTAGGTGTTTAAACTGGATGAGGAGATTCTTCGCCAGATGGTGAGCCGTTCTTGAGTACTGGTGTCCGCCGAGCAGGAGTACCATTGTGTATCTGAAAGAATACTATCTGAAGTATTAAAAGTCGATCTTGAACAACGTGTTCATGGATTCATCCAAGTCGAGGTCCGAAGGTTGCCAGGCTTCATAGAATGAGTCAAGCCGGAGCGTCGACCAAAATGAGCTGAAACCCAGAGGAGCGTGTGTCTCCAGTCCATAACATGTATCCAATTGTGATAATTCCGATACGTCCATCCCGACCAACACGCGGTAAGTATAAGAAATGTAAAAGAGAAACGACATGATCGTGTCCACATTCTCGACCGACCATTGCATATACAGCTTACAATCGCTTGGAACGGAAGATTACGATGATCATGAAGCGTAGACATCCAGCTCCGTTGACCACGGACCACGGTTTGCTGATGGTAATATAATATGTAATATGTATGACTCCACAAAGGAGGATTCCTTTCGAAGTGCTATTTTGATCGTGCCACAAGCGAGTACGCGTTGATTTGAGATCACTTGACCACTCCCATCAATCGCGCCCCTTTCAACTGTCGAAGCAAAGAATGAAATTCTGTCATAGAGAGTCATCAATATCTTTGACTCGAACATCAAGACATACTTAAAGGCGAGATAACAGATGCACTCACATAAACACCTCCCCGTTTACTTTGCAAACTAAGACGTACATAGTGTCAAAAACACATCCATGCCATCCAAAAAACGTATCCGCAAGAGCGCTCCTGAAGACGGACCTGTTCCCAAGCCACCGCTGCCTCCAGACGCCAACACAGGAAGCGTGTTCGAGCTGCCTAACGACGTCTGGCATGAGATCTTGTCGCACTTCCCCAGCGTGCGCATTCCGACCCCGATAATCTCTCAATCACAATTACTCCCCTCCTCCACTCTCGAGCGCGAGCATACTCTTCGTGCGCTCTCTCAGACGTGTCGGGTTTTCCGCGCTTTCTTTTTGCCTAAGCTCTGGCAACACTTCAATGTCTGCGCCACGCCTGGCAAACAGGTAGAGAATCCAACAAAAAGATGTGTGTTCATTGTGGCTTTTTGTACTTTTACATATGGCTGAGGTAAACTTGCGGGGAAGACATGGGGTCACAGTTCTTGTCACACTGGGACACAGTGTACCCACGGGCCCTTGTGGATGATATTTGTCTTTCTGGACCTTGGTACAAGGACATCACCGAAGCTCTGGAAAAAAAGTCAAATGGTCTCAGGGAGAGTCCGAATCACGCGAAATATGTCCAGTGTGTGTCATATTTTATTTAAACGTTTGTCATTACGGCAAAGAAGGTTTTGTTGGACAAGGCGAAAGGAAGGGACATGAAGGAGAAGGAGAAGATGTGGTTGAGGTTGATGTTACATAATGCAATGTGCGAGAAGACTGCAGTTGAGGAGATTCCGTTGGGGCTTGCAATTGTCGGTGGTTTGTAGGATGGCTTCTGGTTATTCTTGGACATCGGATTTCTGTGTAAATCGTTCTTAAATTTTAGGACATTGTTTATATACATACACATATACCTTAAATAGACTTTATTCTTACTCGTGTTCTAACGCGTCGTAGCCGCGTATTGAATCTACCATGGTCTTAGATAGTGTAGCTGAGTATCCAGTTTTGAAACCGCGATGATTGCACGTATGTATTAGGAAGGACGGTGCTCCTGGGAAATTCTTCATAGTACATGTCGAGAGATTGCCCTTGAAAAATCGAACCTTGTTCAAGGTGTTCGAGCTAAGTCAGACTCGTAGAATCAGACAGGCCGAGCGTCAACCAAGATAAGCTAAATCTCAGGAGGAAAGTCATGTTGAATGTGTATCTCCAGTCCATATACATGTATCCGATGTGATAACCCTATGTCAATCTATAAAGAAATGATACTATACCTCTAACAGAGACAATTGAACGTGTCCGCATTCCCAGCTGATATACTACAGCCTACACTTGTTTGGAACGGAACACTACGACGAGGCGTAGACATCCAGCTCCGTTACCCACAAGTTTTCCTGGCGATTGGAGTAAGAGTGATGAACCCACAGCCGAGGGTTCTCTCGAGACTGCAAAATCTCTCGTGCGATCTTGATACATGCCACGAGTCGAGGACACGCGTTGATTTGAGTCGGCACCGAATCGAATGGGGCCAGCAAATTAATTGAACAGAGGTACTTGAATGAGGACATGAATTTGAGTATGTCCTGAAGATGCAATCACTATGATATCAGACCGAGAAAGAAATGGAAAAACGCACAGGGTCCATTTCCCGAACAAATTTGATCTTCTTAAGATTTGGGACTATCGAAATGAGACCTGTTAAAAGAAATAGTTGGATAAAACTGGGTATCTCTGATATGCTGACATAGACAGACATGTACGCACGTTGCATCATATTCGCATCGGGAGTGAACCCTTCCAGATTTTCTACCTTACGACACCCTTTTGCGATGGGTGACAGGAAGTGCCCACCATCGCCCCTGTTGCAGATGACAGTTTTGAGCTCGGGAAAAGAGGGAAGGATATTATGGCAAAATCTCGGACAGCAAATAGTATGGATTCGGGGGTATCGGTGACTTTCAAATACATCCTTGAGTCGCGTCGTCATTTCAGTGGGTGCCTCTATTATTTGGAAGGTGTGGAGGTTTGGAAGACAGTGTAAACAGCGGGCAAGGTCTTCAAGAATGTCAGAAGTGCAGCGGCGGCCGCCCAATGAGACAGACATTTTACTGTTCGATGCAGCATAAGCGAAATAAAGAGATTGCATAGCTCCAATATGCTGACCGGACGTATACACCAAGCTCTGGAGTTTGACTGAGGCCTAAGCATTTGTATTGTAATACTTCATATGTTTTTCTAAAAATTGGCACCGTAGAAACTGTGGAACAAGGCCCAATGAGGTTTGTTTCAAGGATTCAGTCATCCCGGCAACGTACACCTGGTTCGATACTGAGGGTCTCTAAGAATGGCAAATGGAGTAGTTCGAGTAGGGGGAAAAACTTCAACAGTATCCCATTGTTCCGGTAAGTACTGCTTTCGAAACCTCCGGCAGGTCTGCGACAAGGCCCGTAGAGCAAATTTGCGGTCGAGTGCGGACGCGATGTCGAATGGATCGACGTAGCAGTCAGGGATAGGGATGCTCATCAAATGGGAAAAGATCTCATCCCAGATCTCTGGGGGTATGCTGAAGACGAGTCTTGTGTTGGACTCGAAAGATAATGTATTCATTTCTGTTGACGGAACCTCGGCATCCAGTCCTGTGCATAAAGTTCGTCAGAGGATATGAGCTGGTATAAGGCGATAATCGGATACGTACGAGGTTTTTTCAATGGTGGCATGGCAAAGTAATGGTAGGTAATGGTACACTGAAATCAGAACTCCATTTCTTATATATTGGCGCACACACTCAGATGCCCACAATTGGTGGTACTCTCATTGTTAGTTCAGGAACAATAGGTGGAGATGTTGAATTGTGGGTCTATGCCAGCAGGTAAAATCACTAAAGAAGTCGGTGTAAATCATTGTAACCATGGAAATGCGCACAATACTCGCAATTCCACACCTTTTATGTCTTATTTGACATGCTCGAAGTGAAGGCCTGCTAAGCAATGGCGAGGGCAATCATGACCACCATCTGAATACTAGTATGCATTATTTGAAACGGTAGTTACTTATGTAGGACTAACCCCTTAGTCGGACGTCACAAAATGTCACACCTTAGTAAGAATGTATTTTCAAACTCCGGGCAGACAATAATAAGTTATGTAAGGATCCTTTTTCGGACCATCACCTACAGGTAGGATAACGAGTTACGAGGCTGCTGGCTCAGCCTCCTCTCTGTACTACCTAATGACGCCTTCTGGTTACCTCCAAATTAACTCACCTCAGCAAAGGAAAGGGATTGTTCGGCCTGGAACTACCAACCTGCGCCTTCCTCTTGTCGAACGCCATTCTCAAGCAAACGATAGATCAAAAGTACGTGGTTCATTTGTCATTTTCCAGTCAGTGCTGAGGCTTTTGAAAGGAATACCTATTGACACCGGCCAGCTCTCACTGGACGATATCGGCTGCGCCGATTACCAGCGCTAGTTCGTACAGCCAGGCCTCATATACCATATCGCCGCCTGTTTTCTATGAAAACAAGCTCGACAGACGTCGGTTCGGTATCGCGAAAACCCCCGCCCAAGAGGGCCCATGGTCACGTCCCGAGCATCTACAGAGTGCTACTTCAAGTGTCTTTTTATTAGATCTGAAGCGTGTTACTGCCGACAACCCATTCATCGCAGAGGATGAGGGTGAGGGTGACGATCAAGGAAATATGGTGAATGGCCTTTTAGACAATACCAGCATCGTAAGCCCGGAGGCAATAACAGAGACGATCCATACCACTTCTAAGGAAGCCACAAACGCGAGGTTAAAGAAGCTCCGAATGTCAACGAGAGTCCTAGGGAAGATGCTGTCTCGTCTCTCAGTACATCGATCTTCCTCCCACCGCGCCGACAGCGACGAAGCGCCTCTTCTTCCTTCCTTGCCTCCACAGATCTTGATATCCCTCCCATCTCCCGGAATTGAGTTGCCGAGCCCCTCGAAGGAGGATTTTGAGGATTTTAAGGTGGACTCGACCGCCAAAGATGGCTTGTGTCCATTCATCGTTGAAAAGAAGGCAGACGTCCCTCACAATTACCGACCAAGGTCCTCGACGTGGAAACCCCATCGTCCACCCTCACCCCTACCAAAGTCGTTGCGCAGGCACGGAAAACGTAAGACTCGGAGCAGGGCTTCTGCATTCCCACACCTCGGTGCCACTTCGCCTCCTCCGTTACCGACGCGGCCCAAGATCGCTTCGACGGTCCTCGTCGATCCCAACCCTACTTTTCTGAGCTTCTCAACGCCGCTGGACAGTGTTTTGAATAAGGGTACGGCGTCTCCTGTTTGGGCTGATATTCAGATGCAGTTGAGGGCGAGGGCTATGAAGAGTGCTACGTATGCCATTCATGATGGTGGTATAATTAGTCCTACGAGTTCCTGATTGTACATTCTGACGATCTATGTCATGATGGATATGTCCTGGTGATATATATATTGGTCGCGTGCCGAGTTCAGCATCTCGTTAGGTCTACAACGATGGTACATATTTGAACCCTTGCATGATCTAAACAGATTGTACCAGCTAAACAACTCCCTCCAGCTTCAAATTCTGAAAGACTGCCAAATACGCTAGGCTCGTCACTAATCTGTCCACTGTTCCACCCGACGGTAAGTCTTGAATCCGTTTCATGGCTCGGAAAAGTGTGCCCTCGTCTAGATTTTGGAACTCGGCATCGAAGTGTGGATACCCTGGTGCATGGCCGCCTGTTTACGAGACATTCGAAAGATCCCTTGCCTGCGTCCGGTTGTTCAACAAGTCCTTGAAGATCGTACACATCAGGAACAATAGACGAGTATATCCTTCTCCGCCGTGAAACAAGCGCGGCAAAGCCAGGACTCGTATTCTCAGAATTTGGGCTCAATCTTCCGAATGAGGCCTCAGCAATGTTAGTATTACGACTTCTCTTTTGTTCATCTACCATTTCCGACTTGAATGAGGACTTGTATCTTTATACAAGCCCGCGGCGACGTTGGCCACAAAATCGTGGCTATCGTGATACATTACGAGAGGATGACCTTAGCCATGCCCCATTTTTTGGTATCCGCTTGCCTCTGGACGCTGGTAACCAGTCTACGTTCACAACCCGTATCATTCAGTTTCTTTTGATCGTATCATCACCACGGAAACTCCCTGATACTCTTCATAAATACCATGTATCATGTGTATCATATTTCAGGGCGCTGTGCGATCCTGTATAACCTGGAGTTTGGCCTCACTCGAGCTAGGTCTCAAGGCTTTCAAATTCCAAGTTTAATCATGTACCACTCATCGCTGCAATTCTTCATCGAGGTTACTTTCAACTTGACCCTAGTCGACGAATCCATAGGTGACTCGTGGAAAAATAACATATTTGAGGTTAGTTCTGGCTCAATCCCTTTGCCTTCAATATGCGGACAAAAAAATCTATCTATATCTATAGCTCATTCTGTCAGCGTCTTTGCCTACACAGAGTCTAACGTCCTTCTCGCGTCTCTCTGTCCAACCATTTATAACTTCACAGACGCAAGCCGGAGAAGCCACCGGGGAGGTTCACATTCAGATCTGCGAGGCATCTGCAAAGCTTGCGGCATCGGCCATGCCCTCCGAACGTACGTCTCGCCTCGTGCGCGGACGCGATCTCCCATTTCCGGCAATGCCCCTCTCGCGCCGTCGAACACTCCAGATGACTCCGTCAAACCTCAACACCAAATCACTTCTCCAATACTCCGAGCATCCCCCTCCTGCCGATGCCGGTGTCCTCCCTAGCCGTGGACGTACACTGCGACGCACAATTACACATCGTTCATCACGAAGCAACCCTCGTAGAGTTACTCCAGAGTCTAGCGAAGAAGAGATTCATCCGATTCGGCACGTGTCCAGGAACGGTACCCTCCTACGCGGACCACCTTTCCCTTTGCCCCATCGGGCACTCCAGCGTCCTGTCTCCGAGGCTCCAGCTCGAAAAGACGGAGCTGCGCGTCGTGTTTCAAAGCGTGTGTCATCTATACCTCCGCCTCTTGTGTTGGTGAGTCCCTTACCTTATGGACGATGAGGAGATGAAGATCCCCTGGTTTGGGGAAGAGAGAAAGCTAGTCGTCTGCAACAACGAGGTTGTTCTCGTTCCAGTATTGTAGACTTAGGAATTTAGCAGATTGTACAAAGTATATACAGAGCTGGTATCTGTACGTGAGATTAGGCGCTCACAACTCAGCCTAAATCAATGAATTCTTTGCTCTATGTACAACAGTTTTAGTTTAGTAGGAACCTTATTAGAAGGTATTGTGTCAATGGTCGACGGAGATATAGATAGCCAAGGACGGTAATACTAAAAGGTGCAGATGCTCAGCAAAGCCAGCGCACATTTCCAGATATAAGAAAGCAAGGTAGTAAGAAAGCAAGGATATGTCAATAGCAAACAAACCCAGACAGCGACCGAGAAAATGTGGCAGACATAGGTACTGCCCCCAAAAAACTTTTGAGGAAGAGGTTCTAGAACTTCGTCCAACTTTGCGCAGAACCGTCGAGAAAAGCATTCGGGATCTTCGGTACTGGAGGGATTTTCTCTCTTCCCCCATCTCCATATAGATCTTCCACCCGTTTGATAAAGCGTTTCCTGGCCTCCTCACTCTTCTCGGGGTCCAGAACACTCGCACGGCTGTAGATGCTCATGCTCCAAAGACTGTTTGCATCACCATCATCCTCCATCGACGACTTCCTAGCCGCTTCATCCTCCTCATCCTCTTCATGATACTCCGAGTCCTGGTCATCCTCATATTTTCCCGTGATTCTCTTCTGAATCGCCTCGAAAGATCGACTCCTGCTCAACGGTTTCCCCCCATTCAACTCATTCTGAATCGCATCGATCTCGGCATCGATCCTCGCGTCCTCAAACCTCTCAAGCACATCTCTCATATCATCATCATCATCCTCATCCCCATCACCGCCGCCATACGCCGCAATCGCATCCCAACTCCCATCCGACGACCTTTTTGCCATCGAATCCCGTTCCTTTGCCCAATCTCTAGCCTTGTCCACCTCCCGTCGCTCCACCGCCTGATTATTCTCCTTCAGCAGAGGGAGCCCATAAAGTTCCCTATACCTCGGCACCTTGACATTAGTCTCCAACCCCGGACCGACGATTGGCGCCATAGTCTGCGGCAGGATAGGACGCGCAGGGAACGGGTTCTCGCGACCACGCTGAGCGTTCGGTATGGGCTGGCTGAAGAGTCCTCTCTCTGGTGTACGGCTGCGCGCCGCGATACCATTGGGAGAGCGTTCGAGTGTCCGCGAACGAGATGAGACGCTTCCGGGCGGCGGAATCTTAGGAAGTGGCCCGGAAGGCGGCGGGCTGGGAGGTGGTATGTCATAGTAAGCGAGCACGCTGGGGCTTGGAAAAGAGAGTGGTGAAGGGAGTGGAGAGGGGACTATGTAGTCTGTTGATGGGATGATGGTGA
The DNA here is from genome assembly GCA_017657335.1 of Termitomyces titanicus. NCBI lineage: Eukaryota > Fungi > Basidiomycota > Agaricomycetes > Agaricales > Lyophyllaceae > Termitomyces > Termitomyces titanicus. The sequence continues at coordinate 7,534 of JAGGAX010008429.1, read as the reverse complement.
GATCCTGTTGGCTGCCAATTGGGCTAGGAGATCGAAGGTTAGTAGGGCTGAGAGGGATTGTGCTCGTAGAAAGTGTGGGCCGGGGACCGAATCCGTTGGTGGGAGGATTGCGAGGTCGTGGCCGAAGAGCTTGGATTGAGACGGTGGGCGAAGGCCGAGAGGGTGGTGTAGGATTTGTAGGTGAGAGACGAGGGGGAGGCTGTGTGTTAGTAGTGAGAGAGAGACGAGGCACTGCAGCCGGCAGAGTAGACCGGGCAGGAGGGATTGGAACAGCAGGCGGGGATTGAAAAGGTTGAGCGGGCGGTGCCGATACAGGTGGAAGGGATATATTGGCTTCCGGTGTCGAAACAGATGCTGCTGGTGTACCTTGCAACTGTGCACGCGTGATGCTCAAACCACGAGACAAAGAAGGATTCCGGGCAGTTGGGAAGACCTGCGGTGTGAACGCCGAAGGAGGAGAATTCAAGCTGTTCGATGAAGAGTGCTGGACCGGTGGGCCCGTAGGTGGGCTGTTCAAACTATTCGATGAAGAGTGCTGGACTGGCGAGAAAGCTGAAGGTGGAGAATTCAAGCTGAGAGAGGACGAATGCTGTACTGTGGAGGGCTCTACCGAAGTGTCGATCGGGGTAACGCTCCCCTGAGAAGAGTGAGCGTTCGAAAGCGAGATGGGTGGGAAGCTTTGAGTAGCCGATGATGGAGTACTTACGACAGAGGAAGGGTGCGGTGGAGATGCAGTGGTGGGGTGACCTGTACTCCCACCGTTGGAGGCGAGATCTTGGCCAAAGTACTGGAAGCCACGACGTTTGGAATGCGAATGCGAAAGTATACTCGCAGTGACAGACATCGATCCGCTGGATTCCGTTGAGCTGAGAGATTCCCGGCTAGTTGGCGAGAGACTGGTCGGAGATGTCGGATGAAGCGAAAGGGTCGGGGTGAACGATGTTAAAGTGCTGATGGAAGGGGCAGCAAGCGAAGAACTGTCCATCGCCTTGCTGATCATGCTGTCCAAAGATTCGCCTGTAATGAGCGGCCCTGTATCAATGGTCGTGGCAAATTTTGAAGCGATAGGAAGTACGACAGGTTCCTTCTCGACAATTGGCATAGGAGGAACCTCCTCTTGGCGAAATTCCGCTTTCGATTGTTTTGACATGAGCCCAAAGAAACGTCCTTTCGACTTTCCCTTGGTCGAGGTAGAGGATAGATAGCCCGAATCGGTTTCATATCCACCATCACCTGCCTTTCCTTTGGATTTCCTCGACGACTTTGACAGTCCATCCGTGTCATAACCAGTCGCATACCCGTCTTTGTCTTCCACTTTCTTGACCTTGATACTCTTTTTACGCTTCTGTTCCTCCTCTTTCTCCCTCTTCTCTTGCTGCTTCTCCTCCTTGGCACGCTCCTTGGCCTCTTTCTCGCGTTCTTTCTTCTTCTTTCCGCCATCACTCATATATCCACCATCGCTCTCGTATCCGTCAGCCCGTTTCTTCCTCAACTTGCCCCTAGAGGGCGTCAAGGGCTGGGAGGGCCTAGGTGGGTCTGGAAAGGTTATACGACCACCTGAGACTGGCCGATCAGGCGTTGTATCGGCATACTTGTCAAATTGAATACGATTCTCTACAGGGAAAAGTTTGGCTGGAAATGGCTGGGAGCTAGGCTGCGTCTGAATTGGCGAAGGCGTCAATGGAGATCGCCCGGAGGATGATTCTTCAGAGGTCGGAGGGGACTGGTGAGTGAGCGAAGGGGAGCGCAGTTCCTAAAATTAATCAATATTGCAATCAGAGGACGAAACAAGGGATGATCGAACAAAAGATAACAAAAAACAACGAGGCAAAGGATAAATGAGGGAAACACGTAACATCTCCTATCATCATATACAAGGGATGCAGGTAAGTAAGTGTATTTGGCAGAAGCCCGGGAATGTGTCCATTGTCTACTTAGCACCAATGTTCGGCCTGGTGGATGGCAAAGGGAAAAAATATACGCAAGAAAAGAGTTTCCCATAAGCATTCAGATAATTCACACACCTCCTCGTCTTCCTCGGTCAACGAATTGTTAAACATCCATTTTGCGACAGTACTATTACGCCCGATGCCCAGCTCAAGAGCAACATCAAGCACTGATGCACGGAGAGCATTAGATTCGCGGTTGGCAGCCGTCGAGGTCGTAACCGAGGGCGCTGGACGCGGTATTGGCGCCATATGACGTGGAAATTGGAAATTGGAATCCATAGGTAAGAAAAATTGTGTTTGAGTTGGACAACTGCGCGGCGTTGAACCCAAGGAGCGTAATCACTGAAAGAATGTGGAAACGAATGGAGAACCTATGAAGACTTCGAGGCCAGGGAGCATTCCAAACGTCAGAGCACACAACGAGCAGACTGACAAGCCGTGTAAGTGGTAAAGAAGGATAAAGGGTACCTCTGCGCCGCTTTTCGACCAGTCACATGCAGGTACACAGCGGCTAACAACACCCCTAATTCATATTTTGATCCTATCAGACCCTATCCATCATCATGTCAGAATACTTACATATCTCTTTTGTATGTAGTCTTTCACCGGTTCACCTTTGCACCGAATTCTTCAATATTTGATTGCTACCGATTCTCTTAGCTGAGGTCAATTCTTACTTCATCATTCGCAAGGGCATTCTGATTCTCGCTAGAGTCCACCAGGCGACCATGGCCACAACGAAACGAGATGGATGGTAGGATTTCGTCTCTCTGACGGTACCGTTGCCCTGACAACCAAATCACCTTCGCTGTGTATATCCATATATCTATACCTATGTATATATGTATAAGTAAGTACATCTAGTGTATGTTGACGTTATTGAACTTTCAGGTCCCCGACGGTGCCACATATGTAAGCGGAACTCTGTTTCACATCTGAGTGTGGCTTGCTCCAAACATCCATCTGGAGCTTTTCTAGTCCGGGTCCTTCTATCTACACGAGTCCGTCTGTTCCTCGTTAATCCTGGGCCGCTTCAAAGCTTCTTCGACGCGATCTCGAAGATTGGGTTTCATCAGGAGTTTGAATAACGATGAGCGCAGGCATGAACACAAAGTACTCCTCAAAAATATACTTAATATATGGCCATATCAGTAGGGATCGTAACAAGCAATCAGATTGATCAAGAGTTTTCGAAAGTTCAGAAGTCCCTGCTGTTACGGTACAATGACGGTGTCCGTCTTTATATCAGAATAGTAACATATACTAGCAATATTACAGTAGACTGCGATCATGATACTCATACCCTCGTAAGTATGAGTAATGCACTTTGTGTTGACGCAAACGCATCTTGCACGTCCGAGGACTCATGGAGAACATGATTAGGAAGGCTGAAAACATGTGGAGCATCTACTAGACCAAGTGGGAGAAAGTAATGAACTCCCGTCCCATGATACCTCGATAGAATTTGTAGCAAGTACGAGCATGCCCTTCTCCGCTAGCCGCGGAAGTTTCTCCTCTAATGAATGCCAGCACTCCGGTTGAAGATCTCTTGGGTACCAAACAATGCGAGGCAAAATTTCAGTGACATGATCACCTTCCTGCGCTAGAAGATGGTCAATCTCGAACCATTGTTTATGTGTTATGAGCGACTCTCGTCCTGATAGAGCTAGAAGTTCTAACTCGGATACAGAGGGTAGACTAGCAAGAATTCGGATGAGCCATGCACCAGGCGCAAATCCACCGGTAGCGTTGATACACACGACCCGTAAGTGTTTTAACGAACTGAAGTCAAAGTCGGGTGGCGACATGATGTTAAGGTGAATCCTTTCAAGCAGTGGACAGACACTGAATAGGTTCTGAAGGTCGTCTAATTGGCTGATGTGCGATATGTGGCATACTCGGAGGCGGCATAACGACAAAGGTGCTGGATAAGACAGTAACTTGATGAACGATGGAAATAAAGCATTCCCCATTGTCGTGAATGACTGTCCAATGGTCAAACTCTCCAAAAATCCTTCGTTCGGCGACTGAAGAGAAAACTCCATTGGATTTCCGGCATCTCCAGAAATCAAGAATGAGTTTCTGTGTGAAAACTGAAGATGACGAAGATGGGACAATTGAGACACGAAATTTAGTGGTAGATATATGTCGTTGCCTATAGAGAGAGATTGGCATGTAGGGAGGCAGATGATGCGGGCGAGGAAGTCCCTTATTTGGATATGCAACTCCGTCCAGCTCGTCTCATCAGGATACTGGTTTGTGGGTAACAACGTAACTCCACGCACGTTGTGTAGCTGGCGTAAAACATCACAGACCACATCCACAGGAGATTGCGCGAGAAGAAGCTGAAGGTGTAATACAAAGTCTGGAAGGGCTGGATTACTCGTAAAAGCTTGGTAAAGGAGGTCCTGTTGCGATGGCTCTGTAAGATCAAGAGTGACAGAATGGAAAAGGTATCGTTGAGAGTGAGCACGAAAGGATGAGGAGGTAAGGCTGCATGCTTTCAGAGCTGCTGCGTCTCCGTCCAGAAAGTCAATAACCTGAAGTACGACCTCTTGAGGAACCATTGGAGCTGGAAACGAGTTCACCAAAAATTGACTTGTTTGCTGAATATGGCAGGAAGGTGGTTTGGCATGTCCGACATCATCGCAAGATAGACGTGCAACAACGCCTTGGCGCTACATACATATGTATCCAATCAATATTCAGCGACCCCGTGGTTGGGCGCTCTTCAAAACATTAACTGAACTCTGGCCGATCGACTATCATCTCTTATTAGGGTCAGCTACCGAAGAAACCTGAAGAAACTAACCGGAGAACGATATAGTAACCACTATCGTTATACTTGCCTCAGTCCTTGACCGATGTATGATGCCAATAAAGGACGCACCACCGCGGTCGGCACCTCAACTGCGACAAGGACACCTGGAAAGCCAAGATATCGTCCTGGATGCTTGTGGCTTTTTGCGGGGGCTATTGGGATTGTTGCTCATGTCGCGTCCGTTTTAGGGATTGTGTCTGTTATCTCAACGATCGTCACCAATCTTGCTGTTCAGCGCAGCTTATACTATAAAGGAGACCCGCTACTCGAGTCCGAAATTGTCCGTTCGTTGATTGGGCCCGAGCAGACTCTTGATCTTGCAGTCACGGTGTGGCTTCGAACAAAAGGATATGAAGAGCCCATTCATGAAGAAATTTCCGAAGCCCCGCATTTCAGTCTGATACCATCTGCCATTCCACTATACTCCGACATTGCATTCAGAGGTCTTCACCTGGGTGACAAAGACACATTTGCTACAGTGAATTTCACAGTCCCGACAGCATACTTGTAAGTTAGGTGGACTACGTGAAGCAGATTTGATCTCATTTTTCTGCAAGCCGACAATCGTAGCTCCAGAATTACGACCTTCGCGGTTCAGTCGTTCTCTTACCTACTTCGCCGTCCCTAGTTGACAAGATTATTGACTACTCGACGGTGCATTATTTTTTCGAGACCTTTCTTGTTCGTTCGTGGCCGTAAGTCTAGTCTGTGGAGCTCATCTATGTAGCGCTAACCAACCTTCTTTAAGATTTCCCCTAGGCTCTCCATACGTGGGAAAGAAAACTTTGGCAGACAGGGCGATAGAAAGTTTCGGTACTTCGGTCCCGCTTCCGCAGAGCGGAGAGAACCTTAGAGAACGACCGGAGGCCCGAGGGACCAAGACGGTCATTGCCACAGGACCAGTCTACAAACCTACAAAAGTACAAGCAACCGCCGTGAAACAGGCGATGACACGCCAGAGTAACCAACCCAGAAACCCCCGTGATCAGTACCACCCAGCACGACTAATTATCATCCCTCGCGACACAAAATTCGATTCCACACGCCTGAACCCACGCAGCCTGGTAAACATGATAAATGACCGACTCTCCCAATCGGAAAACGCGAAGCATCTGTGTGTCGCATCTGCACACTACAACTACAACCAAAACCTCATCATCATGCTACGCGAAGACCAGACGGGCGCGGAATTGAGACAACACGCGAAAGAATTCATAGACATCCTCGATGCAGCAATTGCTGGACACTAGGACACCATGCAGCACGATGCAAGAATGCGACAAAATGCCGAGTATGCACGGGCGAACATCGTGAAGAAGACCACCCAAACAACGAACCACAACAAATGGATGAAAGCGGAGATTTCGAGCTCGGCCCACGATCAGACAAGCAAAATGTCAAATGTGCCAACTGCGGAGGGGACCACACGGCGACGGAAAGGTCATGCCCGGAACGCAAACGGTACGCCAACATGGCAAGAGAGAAGGTAGAGGGAAGGACAGAGGTAGGGGGCATGGCGAGGAGGAAGAAGGTAGGAAAGAAGAAGACGATGGGAGAGATAGGACAGGAAGAGGAAGGACGGAAGACAAAAGGGGGAGGGAAGGAGGGAGACAAGGGAAGGGATAGGCTGGAAAACGGAGAGGGAGAGGAGAACCCGGGGAAAGACGAACCGAGAAAAAAGAACGTAACCAACAAGAATACAAGCAAGGACAATGAACACTCAGGTGATACACTCCGAAACAGATTCAAACTGCTGTCCACACCACAAAGCGGAGGAAGCAGGGAGAGTTGGGATGACATGGTAAACAAAGAACAAAACGAGAATAGACCCGGCAAGGCCTCAACATGAGGACAAGGCCAATCCGCATTGCACAGCTTAACACTAACCGCAGCAACACAGTATGCCACACAATGCTTAACACATACGTTGACAGGTTCGACGTTATCCTAGTCACTGAACCCTGGTGGGGAGACATAGGTAACGAACAGGCAGAACCTGTATCCCACAGGGCCTGGATGCCAATCCTACCCGTCGCATCCATTCCCAAGGAGAAAAGACCAAGGGTCATGGCATATACCAAGAACCGACAGGATTTTGAAATAACACTTAGGTCGGACCTGGTGAAAGACCTGGACCTACAAGTCCTAGATATATCACAAGCTAACTACCCAACAGTCACACTCATAAACATTTACAGTCAACCCCGCACACGAGAACACGCAAGGAACCAACAGGACGCATCTACCAGACTACAGGAAGCTAACCTGCCACAGGACAGACCCATAATCATAAGCGGCGACTGGAACCAACACCATCCGCTATGGAGCGTTGGGGATCGCACACCAACAGAGAAAACGGACATCCTAGTAGGATGGCTACACGAACAAGGATTTACATTAATTAACGAGAAGGGCGAATGCACATACCACGAACACCGTAGACGTGGCGCGACTTCAGTGATCGATCTAACATGGGCTAACACGGCGGCAAATGGAATTGATGCAGCAAAGGAGTGGGCAATAGACCCATCCTTAGCGTGTGGATCTGACCACTTTGCCCTGCGATGGATCATAGACCATGGAGCCACCGAAATCGAGAACGTGACAGGTACACGTTACAATTTCAAGGAGGTCAAATCGAACGAATGGAAAGAAGTCTTCAGCCAGGAAATAAACAGACACAACGACAGATGGGTAAGATTATGCAACCTTAACACTAATCGCTCCGCAGAAGAACTGGACGACGACGTTGACATCATAACGG
>JAGGAX010008428.1:0-27036 GCA_017657335.1 Termitomyces titanicus | reverse complement strand
TCCTTCAAAGTCACCTATGGCCTCTCCAGTCTTCTTCATCAAGAAGAAGGATGGATCTCTCCATCTGGTTCAGGACTACCGTGTTCTGAATGCAATGACTGTGATTGACAAAAATACTGTTTTGTGTATGTCAGATTCACATATGCATACTTGTTCATACGCATCTGTCAGATCGATCTTTGATCTGAACTTTGCTCACGCCACGTCTTCCCTTATCACTTCCTGGTCTGGAAGCGGTGTAACATCCTTTATTGTGTTATCATTACGTTGCTGAGCGTCCAATGCTGTTTGTAGGGTCCTATCTTTTTTTGGTATGCACAGCAGAGGAGCAGCCCATAAAGCCGGCTTCGCTTCCCACCATCATGCCTTTAAGTATTGATTGGTCTTATCTTCCAACTGCTGTTGCAATGCCATTGGACATCTCAGCAAATGATAATGGTATTGTTTGTTATCATCCACTAAGTTAATCTCATGATTAACTTCTCTCCATGGTGGCAACTCTTCCCTTGTGCCGTTAACCATGTCTGCAAACTCATGCTGCCAGTGGTCATGGAGCCTAGGTATATCTTCTTCCGACAATACTGTTTCCTTCTGCTTACCCTCAAGGTAGGCAGGTATTTGCGGTTGTTCCCTTGTTGTCTCAGTGCTACAGGCGCTGGCCTGTTTTGATGCATACTTGACCTGCAGTGCCTGCATACGTACTTCACTTTTATCTGGGATTTGCAGCCGTACCTTTTCCATACGGCGATTTGACTGTCTTTACCTGATAGATGCTCCATCAAACACTATTTTCTCCGGTGTTAACACCTCGTCATCCATCGGTTGACGATAAACCTCTGTCTGTGGCCATCACCACGTTCCTTCCCATGCTCTCATAGACGCCACTAACTTGTTCCATTCTTGAGGCATACGTGAGTCGAATGTCCATTCAAAGGTAGGTGGCAGAACCGGCCAATCCCATAGTGTTCTCTCTGACTTTACTGTGTCAGTACTTCCATGTACTGAGTGTTTTGCCTCCTCCTCATTTGTTATCAACTCCTCCATTTTTACTTTTGACAACGTCAACTGACATTCCAAGCTGTCAGCAGTCCCATTACCACCTCTACCACTTGGTTCAACTCGTTCCAGCTTCTGCCTTACTATTTTTGGTTTTGGTTTCTCTGTCAGTTTTTCCTTGCTTTCCTTCTCCCGTTCCAAAGAGATTTTACTCTCTTGATATTCTTCTTCCAACAGAAGGAGCGGTGTATGATCCATGGGCAGGCTCTTCTGAGCCTGCATCTCCTCATCAACATCCTCCATGGTAGGCTTCCTCGCCCTACCCTGTAGTCAGTTCTTTGTACCTGTAGCTTTGACTTTCTTTTTAACTGTTGCACAGTGATGGCAAAGGCATTCATCTGTATCATCCACTCCCACTCATACCACTGGAGTGGGCACACCGTTCACCACAACACAGTTGTTCTTGAAGTCCAGAACAACCCTATGCTTTTGCATATATGGAGTGCCGATATTCATGTCATATCGGTCAAAATTTGTGACATCCAGGTATTCCCGTGTCCGCATCCCTGGAACGTCTGGCCTGCCAAAGGTGCCAAACTGTACTGACGCTCTACTCCCAACTGTCCCCAGTTGGAGCGTGAGTGGTTCCCTCAGCTGGCTCACTCCCATATCATGTGCATGGCAAAACTGCGGTGTTATGCCCGTAGTTGTATTTCCAGAATCCCATAAAGTCCATGCTTTATGGCCCTCAACTTTGACATACGACATCAGGCACTCCTTCTCCTCATGCCTGAGTTGTGGTTGGTCTAACAGGTCCAGAATTCTGCGCAACATGACCTTGTGTACTTTCATCTTTGGTGCGCCCAATGGTTGATCCAGCTCACTAGCTGGATAGTTGGTTAATGCCAATGCACATTCTTGGGGACTGGATTGGTCCTTGTGTTCATCCACCCCAACTGGTACTCGTTCTTTTGTTGGAGCTGCCAGGAACTCTGACTCACTGTCTCGTGCATAGTATTCATTGTCATATATGTCGACCTCGACGTATTGGTCTCCATCCATTGTGACGCCTTCTACGTCACTGTCATCATTGTCTTTTTCCTCCACTGATGAACCTTCTCGTTTGTCACCCAATTCATGGCCCGACTCCAGGTCATGATCATCTCCCAGCAGTACTGTGTGGGTGGCTCGCACAAATGCATGTGGTTTCCATACATTAATATCCATTGTTGGGCATTCATTGGCATAATGCCCAAACTGTTTGCATTTAAAGCAGTTAATGTCCTTTTTATTGGCTGCCTTCTTGATCTCATTTTGGTCACCTAAACGAGGTTGTCAATCCTGTGGCTCCTTCACAGGTCGTGGTCCAGATGGCGCTCCATGGTCCTTGGTAACTGGGTCAGTCGGCTCCCCAGCCCGTACTCTTCCATCTCTCCAGTTGCGGCTTCATTCCTTCCTCCATAACACGAACCAAGGATTTGTGTTTTGGTCCATATCCACCTTTCTAATCAGAAAGGTTCCCAACATCTTGGATTCCTTATGCTCGCAAGTCATAGTCTTACTTCAATTACTATGCTGCTCAAAGTCTTGAGCTGTCTTTACTGCCTGTTTGTATCGTATCACATGTGATACAAATTCCTCAACAATATTAATTTTGGGGGACAATCCATCATCCCAAATTAAAACTTGTCTCATATCTGAAGGAATGCCCTTCAGGAACGTTTCACAAATAGTCCATGCATTAGGGTATATAGCCATATTCTGCGCATGGTCGGTTAAAGTGTCAAAGAATCCTTGTACACCCAACTTGTTGGTATAAGTTGCAGCGTAAAATGCTTCCCATCTTGCATGGTTGATGTGCTAACAAACTGGTTGTAAAGTTCAAGGATTACGTCCTTGAACGTCCAATGTTGCCGCAAATGGTTGTAATGTAATACATGATGACAAAACCAGTGTTTCGCCTGTCCGTCCAAAAATTCAGGAAGGATAAATACACGTTCTCTGTCCATCTTATCCCCACCATATAGACACACGGCCAAATGGTAGCACATGTCCATGGTCCAATCCTCCAAGTTACTGAACTTGGATCCCCCGTTGTATGGATGAATATGACGAAGATCGGCTTTCCTTGGCTTCACTCCTTCCAGTAACCATAGCGCTATACCTACAGCATTGTCTATGATACTGACCAATCTTCTATGCATATTGTCGGTATATGCCAGTGTGGCTTCGTTCTGTCCAGGAGTTTTGTTCCGGCCTTCCGCAGAAACGAATGTTGAGAACGCACGCACAGGTCATGGTGCTGGTGTGGCACTGGTAGACCTGCGCTGATGTGGTGGAGTATCCCGTCCACCTCTACCTGCTCCAGATCCTCTTCCAGGATTACCGCCCCCTGTGGCAGTTCACGGCCTCTGCCATCACTGCCGTGGTGACTACTACTGTCATCACTTCCACCGGGATCCTTATCTGGTTGGCCAGCTCGACTAATGAACTGGTGGCACATCTCGTCAACTGGTCCGTTGTCTTCAAACACTATACCCTGGTCATCAATATTCAAGAACCCTTTCTGTCTCAAGTCATGCAGTCGCATCCGTTGATATGCAACTCAATGCTCAAACGTTTCAGCCATAGGTACCATCATGGGTACATCAATCTTCACTTCCTCTTGCTTCACCGGTACACCTTGCTCCTGCCTACCTCCTTCAGTACCTGCAACACGTGCTGCAGGTGTCGTTGTTACCATTTCCACTACCAACAGAGGCGTGGTAGGCTGCCCAGTGTATTGTTGCTGTCACTGAGCGGCTGCCATTTGGACAGCGAACTGACCCTCCGACTCCCCTCATTGTCGGGTAGTGAATATATTAGCTATTGCCTCTTCCAGATGAGGAGACACAGTCCTTGGATCTGTCCTCCAAACTGGAACGTTCAGAATGAGATGCAAATCATTAGGTGTAGATGCAGCGGTTCCTCTATGCTCTTTTTGATCCAAGTAGCACTCCACTTCCAAGCCTAAGATTTTCAAATATAAATCAATATATTCTACCATATGGACTGGGGGAATCAATTGTCCCCAAGCTGCTAGGATTTGTATGTGCTTGAGGACGTACAACTTGAGTCAAGCTTTCATCGTTTCTTTTTGGATGTTTGGATATCCTTTCCAGAACATTGCCAGCTGGATATCCAGCGTCAACAGGTGCCTGTCCTCTTCATCTTCATCCAATGTATATTCCATGACATAGGCCCTTGTTGCCTTTATCTTCTTATTTTCCCATCGTATGCTCTCTTGGTCTATGTCAAGAGCTCCTTTCTGGCCCATCGGTGTTGATGATACCGGTTTGCCCCATGAGTTATCCTTTGGCTTAGTTGGGAGAGGCTGACCCCATGACTGCCCTGCCATTCCAGGCGCTCCCGCTCGAAATTGTGAAAAATGCTTAACCTGTTCCGAGGTTAATGCCAGTTGTCTCAAACCAGATTGCTTAACTGGTGTGTTAAGCGGCAGCTGAATTATGGCAGGCAAGATCCCTTCTCCAGGACGTCCTTGTTCACTCTCCTTCCTTACCATCATCCACAAGCTACCAGGCATGCCTCGCATTGGCTCTTCTACCAGTGTTTCCTGGCCTATAACAAGTGCAGATGGCACTTGCTCCGTTTGCAGTCCGTCAGTCAACACCATGACAGGTGTCGCTCTATTATTGATGTGCGGCTGAACACCATCGGTGTTCTGTCCAGGTGGCAGCGGTTTCCCACTCATTCCAAATCAGTCCGGTTTGGCAGGTGCCACAGGGAGATTTCAAATGGGTTCCAGGAAGTTGATGTGAAAATTGATTGTTCTAGACTTGGGGTCTAGTTATCTGGAGCTGTCCATAGCGTACAGAAATAAGCTTGAAGATTCAAAAAAGTGTAGCTGTGGCTACGCTCTTAAGTACACATGTCAGAATCAGACAAAGTCAGATTTCTGTAAGTACAATATGTAAACAAAAGAGTGTCCAAAAATATGTAAATAAACGCAATTTAAAGGAGTGTAAAGATAATCTTATCAGGTGATAAGATGCTTGACAGTAAAGACAGTAAGTCATCCTCTTACAATATTGCAGTATTTCTGATCAATGCCATTCAATCAAAGATATTGTCAGGTATCACCTTTTGGACGAGAAACAATTCAGAGGTTCTGGAATGATGTCTCTGCTATGAAGAGCATGGCTGCAAGAGACTTTGAAGACTTGGTACAAGTATGTTACTATAGTCTACTTTATTTGTCATTCTTTGTGTTAAATTCTCATAATCTCAGGTTGCAGGACCATGTTTTGAAGGCCTCTTTCTCAAAACAAGTCAAGGTGTTGACAGCAAAATCCAGGACCTGTTATTTGTATCAGCATGTTGGCATGCATCTGCTAAGATGCGCTTGCACACAGAGTGGTCTTTGAAGATATTTTCTGGCATCACAAGAACATTTACTCAGCAGATCCACATTTTTTCCAAAGTCTGCCCACAATTTGAGACCCATGAAACACCAAAGGAAGCATCTGCATCCACACATCAACAAGCTGCTCAGGCTGCTAAGAAAGTGGGAGAGCCCTTGGCAAGCAAGCCAAAGGTGAAGAAGGAAGCCACTTTGACTGAAACCTCAAAGAAACAGCCATTTAACATTGACACACCAAAGATGCACTCAATAGTGCATTATCCAATGTCAATCAAACAATTTGGTACAACTGATTTATATTCGGATTGTATGTTAGATTTTTTTGCCTTGCTATGATTGATCTGATTCATATTCATTAGGGTGATAAGGAACACACACATGTCAAGATCTTTTATGTCCAAACAAATAAGAACAACTTTGAGAATCAAATAGCCCAGCATGAACGACGTGAAGCAAGATCTCGAGCAATGGATCAAGTTATCAATGATGCCATTGAAGAAGAGGAACTGCCACAGACAAATCCTGAGGAGCATCATTATATATCAAAGACAAAACACACACCAATCAACTTGCTGAAATGGGCCAGGGATAATCAAAATGATCCTGCAACAAAGGTAATTATGCAACCAAATCAAGTTTGATGTATAAACTGAGAAACATACACAGGATTTTGTGCCAAAGCTCAGAGATCACTTGGATATTTTCTTCCCAAAAAAAACTCAATGTTCCAAGTTTGGAAAGAAAATATAAAGAGTTTACTCTACAAAAAGGTAAGGAAAGCAAGCAATCTGAGTGAGCAATTTTTCCTAGCTTTCTGTTCACACATAGTTTCATGATGCAAAGTTGGCCTTGGTATCAGTGGGCAAAGGTGAGTGAGTCCTGATTATAAGTGCTGTTTGATATATCATATTGGTGTCAATGCATTTGAGAGTGAGAGTTGTAAGATATTTTTTATGTAGTCAGAGTTGTGTGAGTTGGAAGGAAGTAGCTTCAGGGCCTTAGTAAGTTCTGTTTTCAGCATCTAAATCACTGGAAATTTATTTTATCAAAGTGCCAGATCATACATACTGATACCAGGTTGAGATGAGGATGCAAGGATATTAAATTGTGCAGATATTGTAAGCTGAGTATTGTTTGATATACTAAGCACTGCAAATAATGAGTTTGAGTTGTATATGTGGTACTAGCAAGGTATTATAGTGACTTGTATTTGAAAAGTCTACTAATGTTGAACAATGTTTTTTCCTCCAATATATTAATGGAATATTCTCAAATAATCATTGCTTGAAGCTTGACAATAAAAGAAATTATTGGTGAGGATTATAATGCTAAATAATCCTGGTACAATATTTTAATTTCCAAGAAATGGAGTTCTCATTGTAACATCTCCTTATAAGGTTGAACTAGCCTTGGATCAACCTGAGATTCCATTATCTGGATGAGATGGCATTTTGAGAGTCAAATCAGACTTACCTTTGATTTTTGAACAGTTCTCAGTCTAATCAGGCATCGAAATGGTGAATAATATTTACATTTTCCTTGCATGTAATGATGTTTTGCTTATCCAACAGGTCCAAGGCCATATGTGGACAAGCAAGGAACCAGCCGTTTTGCTGATGACTTAAGCCGTGTTTCCAGTACACCGTCCCGAGGGTTCTAATTCTGAGTTCTAGAGCACTTAAAGCCAAAAGTTGATGACACGGGTGAAGCTTCAAGAAACAATTCAGATGAGAGTAGCTCGTTAAAACCATACAAGTCTCGAAGCTTAAGATGCAGATCCGATAGAATCGATTCGTAGCTGCCAATGGGGGCATCACAGTGATCGCGGAAGCGAAACAAGAGTGATGTATGGATACTAAAGATCATCATTATTGGCCTAGGAAGGGATCGTGGATCCAGGTAGATTTCAGAGGCAAAAGGAAAACAACAAACATGTGCGTCTCTATGCGAGGAAACTTAGCATGGAGGTATGCACAACCTTCTGTTTTATATTAACACAGGTTGCCGCCATTAGGCAGAGAAGACGATTAAGCTCAGATGTAAACGAACGGGTGTAAGTATGTTTTGCTATCATACATAATCCATGTTCCGGTACATTTTTGCCAAGCCAAAGCCAAGCCACGTAATGTCTGGACCTTCACTCTTGACAAACCTGACCCGCATGTGCCTGACCTACCTGACCTCTCTCCTGACACCTCCTGACCTACCGTACCCCACGTTGCGCGTCAACATTTAACCTCTGGTTATTGAGAGATATTTGGTGGCTTTTCGTGCGTTCCACCGCCGACGCATTCGATAAACCTCTTGAAGCTTCCGTTTCGCACGCGTGGTAGACCGGAGGAACTTATGTACTTACGTATGTACATAACTTAAGTACAGACTTATCACGGTCCTGGGCCACGTTGTCCTCGGCTAATCTACTTGATATGTAATGTTTTGATGGCGAGATTAACTCTGATTTTCAGGCGTGATGGAAAGAGAGTATGTAAGCGACAACCACACTACATACATACGCGCACATGGTGCTAGGTGAAGAAAAACAATCACGATCGTCGATCTGGTAAGTTGAGATACTTAGGTGTCATGTTCCATTCATGAATTGCTCGTGAAAGAAGCATCCGACTTTCTGTAATGTGGAATGGAATTGACAAAGTATGTATCGGAACTAACCATCAATAACGAGAGAATGCGATCAAGAATGATGGCGGTCCTGATCAATTTGCCGCTAAGGATCGGGTACATATGTAAACCGAACTACACATACATAAGTTATGTAGGGCTAAATCGGCCCCCCCGAAAATCTACATAAATAGCTCCTGCCGAGATATATCGTCCCGCGTTCGTTTTCGTACCCACCTAACGAGACATACCCGCAATGCCAGGAGATATCGAGAAAGGCAGTATCGAGGCTACTTCCCCTCAACAGGCCCTTGGAACCGTCCTTCCCCCCGCTTCGATGCCTCAACCCCGAGCGCCTGCTAGCGCCAACCCCGCAACGCTGTAAGTTATCCGCGTCGTGTTTTCTAAAAACTCCGTTCGTGCCATGAGCTAACATCAGTCTGACAGCGGCTTGTTCTCCTTTGCATCGACAACCTTCATCCTCTCCATGTTCAACTGTACCGTCCGTAGCGTCCACCATCCCAATGTCGTCGTCGGCATGGCAGTCTTCTGTGGTGGTCTCGCCCAAATTCTCGCTGGTATGTGGGAATTCCCCACTGGCAATGCTTTCGGTGCAGCGGGTAAGTACTGTATCTCCATCGCGTTATTTTTCTTTCCATGCCTCCTATTGGGCGGTTCTGGCACTCCGATCCTTGGCTTGTTTCCGACTTCATCTCCGATGAATGTGGTCCTACCGGAGCACAGTTGGCCCATTATTTTCCGATCGTGCAGACGACCCCAATATAGAAATCGCCGGCCGTCACTTTTTTTTGTCAAAGAGTGACTAATATGAGACAACCTTAGCATTCACCTCCTATGGCGCTTTCTGGATGTCCTACGCGACAATCTTACTCCCTGGAAGTGGCATCGTCGCAGCGTACGAAGGGAACGCGGCTGAGCTCCGAAGCGCCCTAGGGATCTTCCTACTTGCTTGGACATTGGTCACATTCTTCTTCCTGTGCGTATCTTTCCTATCTGCATTTATTTTTTAGTTACCTTTTTTAGCATCATCTCACTCAACAAGAACTACGCTTTCATGGTCCTCTTCGGATTTCTTACTTTAACGTTCGCGTGTCTGGCCGGTGGTGAGCTTGGTGCTAGCCCTGCGTACGTCCTCTTCCTCATCCATTGCTGGTGCGATATTAATGACATTGAGCAGATCAACCAAGGCTGGTGGTATCCTTGGTGTTATGACTGCACTCATCGCGTACTACGTTGGTATTGCTTACCTACTCGAAGGAGAGCCCCATCCTCTCTTCACGCTCCCTCTCGGCCACTTGCACCCACACCCAAAGAGGCAAAAGAAGCAGTAAAGGAGACTATAAGCTGACGATAGACCGGCCTTGGGTTGTGTTGTGTTATCCATACCTTTTCGAGGATGGAGTTTCTGTACAACACGCATACTTATCAATGTTTCTCAATGTTTTTGATGATACCTTATGATGATTTTTCCCGTCGTTCCTTGTGTCTCCTCGAAATAAATTTCATGAAGCTAACCCCGGATTGTTGCTGGCCCAAGGTAGATTATATTAGCCATTACTAAAGTAATTTATAACCAGCGTCTATGTGCGTACATAGACCCAGCAAAATTACTCTGCGTCGAAGGACTTCAAGTCGATGACATGATTGCCAAAATGCAGGGTGACTGATCTCGCTCTGAGTCTGAGACGTGCGCTTATTTTCCGCTGAAAATCTTCAAATTCACAGGAGCATGACTAGAAGTCCGTATGAGCGTCAGCACATGTCATCTACACGAGACGACTGACTATCAGACTTAGAACGCAACTCTACCTCCTTAAAGACCTCTACCCGTCGCGTGACATAAAAACCAAGTGACTCAAACAACCGGATGCTCGGTGCGTTCGAATCATTGATTCGAGCGACAAGGGATGAGGGAGGGACACCAAGACCCTTGGATTGAGTTGGTAGCGACGCCAAGCGACGGTCAGAAGAGTCGCTGAAATAGGAACTGGGGTACCCAGTCGCATATTCAAGCATCAGTTGAAGGGCTTCGAGAGCGAGGCCTTTACGACGGAAGTCTGGTTCTGAGCAGCAATCTGTGTATCAGTGACAACCAGATTTGAGGAAGGAGTAAAATATGTACCAGCTATCATGATCTCCATTTCAGCTTCAAATTCCTGTGTCTCCTCGTCGTCTTGGGCATGGCTTTTTAATGAAGCTTTTGAACTGGTTGGTACGAGACTCTTAAGAAACATGTTCACGTCTCCGACCATTGGTAATGATTGGATCACAGGATCCATGAGCGATAGCACTTGTGGAACGTCACAGAGAAGCTGCTCTCCGGAGGATGTCGTCCGCGATAAGATGATGAAAGTGAGTTTGTCGTCATCAAGGCGCCACTTTTCTAAGCCTCGTCAGCTTCTATTCAGTCGGAATGACAATCAATCAAAGCATACGCTGCATCTCGTACTCCTCCTCGAGAGTTAGTGGCTCGCTCGCTGTCAGTTGTTGCAGCTCCTCGTCTTGCATCCAAGAATGGTATTTCTGTCGATGGTCATGATAAATAGATAAAATCAAGATAATGCGCCAGGAAACGTACTGGCACATGTTCTCGAAGGTACGGAACCAATACTACTTTGGGGCCAATCAAAACGGTGTGCTCGTTTGCCTTCATCGAATGCCACTAAGTATGACTAAAAAAGAAACATAGCGTACTTACATAATACCTAGCGCTTCTGTACACACGACGTCCGCACTGCATCAAACTGCTCAGATATCCTTTCTCAGGAGAATATTCTATTGCTTGACGGATGTGATATATAACCAATTTAGGACGAGCGCTGGTTGTCAATTATCCATGCCACAGATGCGCCATTTAGTCAAGTTCCTTAGTCCCCCAAGTAAAGATGAATCATTATCTCGACCTCGACTTCCTTGTTTTCGTTGTGCGCATCGCTGCTGGCATGTGCTATATCTGGGACTTCTGCATGAGAATGCTCCTCTTCAATGTGTTGTCCATCCCAGTCAATGTTCAACGCCTCTTCAAGGCCTGAATTTAGGCCCCGGGAAACTCCTGCTAAAGCTTGTCCGGAGATTTCCCTTGGGACTGGCCTCAAATCCGCAATCTCTTAGGCCTCAAATCCGCAATAACGGACAACATATATCCCCAAAGGGAAATTCTCATGTTTTTTTTTACTTTATTTTATTTATGTTATTTTTATTTTCATTTTTTCGTCCTTCCTACGCTAAGCCACGTAGGTACATAGTATATATTATAGCCTCATTTAAATGCCAGAAT
This sequence comes from Termitomyces titanicus, assembly GCA_017657335.1. Taxonomy (NCBI): domain Eukaryota; kingdom Fungi; phylum Basidiomycota; class Agaricomycetes; order Agaricales; family Lyophyllaceae; genus Termitomyces; species Termitomyces titanicus. Next base: position 15,703 of record JAGGAX010008428.1, on the reverse strand, counting down.
TTTGTCGTCAAATTCATCAAAAATTCTGTCCCAGTGGTCAACCACTGGTCGCCCACTCGCCCTCAAATCCGCAATGTTAGGACTGAGATTTGGCCAAATTTTCTCCTCAAATCCGCTATATTGCGGACAAGCTTTAGCGGGAGTTTCCCGGGGCCTCTGAATTTAATATCGGGTATAGCGCCGGCCCGTTCGTTCCCCGCACTGCCTCAGAAGCCAGCGTGCGAAAAATTCTCGTCCACGTTTTCTGTATGAACAACGGCTCGTCGGTCTGCGAGAGGGTTTGACAAGGCATGCAATCGAGAACGGGGTCATCTTCGCAGTGCAATGTGAGAGCGCGCCCAAGCAACGGGATAACAGCGAGCGCCTATCACACATCATGCTTACTTTAGGGAGTATAAAGTCACAGGCGACAAGTCAAGCACAGTATCCCAAGAAGCATCGCCTTCCCCATGAGCTAGATGGCTCCGATGAAGCCCTTCACCCTGCTGCTACAAGTGCTTCGCAATGCCTCCGTCAAGCATCTTATACAACGCTGCCGTTCTCTGGGGACAGTTTTATGGCGCCTTGTACAATGTTTTGCCTCGTTCTTGTTTAATCGACGACGCTCTGTAATTACACCGCTGAAAAATCCTTTCGACGAAACCCTCGAAAGGAATGACCAGCAATTGGGCAGGGAACATGTGGGGCTAGTGGGAAATACGCAGATATTCGGCTCGTTACTACCGACAGAGGGATCACCATCGTGGCATTCCAGTCGGCATTCGATCTCGCATCCATCTTTCATAAGTTCCTCGAGTGGTATCTCCCTGAACGTTGTCCCGCCAGATGATGATGTTGTATCCACACACAGCTCTCAATTTGAAACGAGATCGATCAGAGGGGACTCAATGACAATACATTCAGGGAATACTATGTCCAGCCAGACTTTTCAAGTCCTTTCCCCGAGAGCAAACGGATCGCGGGTTTCTTTGGTAATACCTGCCTCACCTTCTCTCCTGCCAGTTGGCGATGTTGTGGGACTTGGTGGCAGTGGTAGTGGTAATACGGGTTTCTCTCAGGGAATTTCAGATTATATCTACCCCCTCATGCCCTACAAGGTGCCCAGATACAAGCGGAGAAGATTCATGTGAGTGTTCTCTATTTTCTAATGTCATCTCGGGACGCAGTTTATGATGAGCTTGATAGTCCGGATGTAGGTGTAGAATACGAAATCGGAGCAAATCAGAACGAGTTCTCTATGTGAGAGTTCTGATGACAATCCGTGGCTTCTTGATTCCAACATCTTGTAACAGAGGTGAACTTCCATTTGGATGGGAACAAGTGATACATCCTGAAGGTCAGCCGTATTTCTATCATGCTGAAAAGGTGCAAAAGCTACTTTCAGAATGAGTTTTAGTGCTGATTCATCGTAGAGGATCATTACCGAATGTTGGTTATGGGACCAGCGAATGCTAGATATCCTCAACAACTTCATTGACCAATTTGAAGAGTTCATCCGGTCGCGGAACTTAGAGCAGCCCGACGATGCAGATCTCCTTCTCGAGGTTAACATCGAGGATGGGGTGAACTGGTGTGGATATTACTATGTCAGTGCTTCGACCCGCAGTGTATTTTGGCTGGAGCCTTTTGATATTTCACTTCATGTATCTGAAGTCAGAGGAGATATTTTTCCAAGTCATATCAGTAAGGGACCTGTTCACTTTTTGTTTATACATCAGTCTCATTGTTTCAGAGCTGTATTTAGAGTCCCAATACTGGTAAGCATTCCAGCATGTCTACTTAAAACCAGAGTAGCGACCGTTGTATAAGGTTTCATTGGGACTTCTTCCCCAATGTTGGTAAAGTTGTTGGCGATGATGATAACGATATCTATGACCTGGTAGCGAACACAATAGCAGACGCTCGTACAGGTACTCCATAGATCCGTCCTCTCACAGTTTTGATGTGGCTGATATTGTCATGTTATATCTCAAGATGTGCAAAGCAGTAGGACTAGCACAGTCAACCAGAGTAAGGAAGATCTCAAAGAGATGGCTGAAATTGTGGAAGGGATGCAAAGTAAGTTCATAGCCTCAAGTATCAATACATATTAGTAAGGATGGAACTCTCTCAGAGCGCAAAAAATCGGCCTCTCATTGGTGCCTTGGTATGTTTTGAGTCTTCCTAGTTTTTCTGCTGTTGTTGACAAGGACATAACAGGGCGCTTTATGCATATGATAAGCACGTTGACGTTTAGGGTCACAATTTAATCAAAGCTGACACGCTTGCAGTTAAGGACCGGTTCATCAACTACCACGGACAATTTGGAGCACGCCTAAATTCTTCACAAAGTATTCATAGCGACGAGGTTCGCAAGCAAACATGGCTCATCAAAATATTATCTCCACTTTTGTTTTCCGCTCCGAACGTACAACTCAAAAGTTTGAATGAACTTTGGGTGGATCAAATAACTCTCAAGGCTCGATGGGTGAAATTCTTTGTCAAAATGAACGATCAATGGGGAGAACATATTGTCCACGTCCGTGCTTCTTGTCAATTAGTAGAATCTTCCTCAGACTCACTGAATACAAAGGCGTCAATCTTGCTCAACGCAAATGTGGCATTTCTAGCCATTCCCTCCAACGATCCATCAAATAACACAGATTTCCTTCGAACTACTCGATATGCAGCTCAAATAGCGAGTTATCTTTCAATTGTGGCCAGCTTTGCAAGCATGCTCCTTGCATTGATGTTAGTGCGGCAACACAAAGCAAAAGAACGCGAATCTTTGGATGTCGGAGAATATGTAAGTTGTATTGATTCACTAGTGTACGCTGCGTCATGACCATTCCCTCGTTTTCATTGAATCAGCACCTCTATGTACATAAGCATAATAACCCAAAATATGGCTTTGAGGGACTAGCCATTGTGTATAGCTTACCATACGCGCTGCTCACATGGGGGTATGTTCTCTATGCTTCCTATGGGAATGCATGTTCATTGATTGTGTCGTCAGTATGGCAACCTTCCTCGTGGCGTTCCTTCTGATGTGCTTCGTGAAATCAACAACGACTGTGCGTTCTATCGTCGCAATTTCCACAGCTTTGATCTGTGGCCTCATCCTATGGTGCATCTGGATGTTCTGGGAAGAAACAGATTTCCATTGGCGGAAGGCCTTCCAAAATCTGTGGAATGGCTTGACCGGCAAGAACAAAGGGGAGGAGGATTTATCAGGACAAATTCAAGACGATCCGATTCAAAACGAGGCAGAGTTGAAGCATGACACCGTCGGGAGGAATGAAAATGGAACCAACTCCGGGTATGACGCTGGTTCAATGGAACAGCAGAAAGATACTTTGTACTCATGGCGAATACGCCTAAAGTCCTGGCAGCGAGACTGGTGGGGATCTGCATGGTTGAAAGGACGGACAGATGAGAATAACATCCCTCCTTCGCGGGTATGATCTCTTGTTCTAGGACATTAGACGTTGATATGTATTGGCTGCATGTACCTTATTGTGGTTTTGGAGTCACAAACTTTCCCGTAAGTATATTCTTTGCTGACCTGTGGATGGTTGCATGCTGTCCACGCCGGCTACTTTCAGGCTGGCCGAAATGATCAGCACACAGATACTACGAGCCTATTCACAGCTTGCTGATACATGACTTATTACTATCCCTTTTTTATCGACCCCTCCCTTCCTAAGTGTTGTAGTTGTTGATGATTACCGGCGTACACGAATAACCCGGGTCCCGTACTATATACTCAGTGCTCGTGTACTAGGTATGCTACGGACCCCTTCCCATCAAGCGTTTTGAATTCATCATTTCACGTCTGGACAGGTGGCGCAATGATGTAAAGCGGTGACACTACACGAGACATAAATTTTCCTGCCTCAATTCCCTGGCTAATAGAATATCCTATTCTGCGAATACATCGGCGCGCAGCATCAGGAAATACCGGATTCATAACTGAGAAAAGCCACGACAGTGGACATCTTGAAGGCTTATACTTGATGGAGAAATGTCAGTGGAGGGAGGTGAAGTGTAAAGACGAGTAAGGGCGAGTAATGGCGATGGTGACAGTGGAGCGGCTTGAGTAAAGTGAGTATACGTAGAGCGGGTGTATTGATTCGCCTTTCATGTTATTTAATTTCATCTATATCTATGAACGCTGCGACCTCGGAATCAGGAAAAATTTGTAGGTAGGGTGACAGCGGGTTCTTGTAAACCCCCCGGTAGAAAATCCTCAAAGGCTCCTCACGAATCAATATTGCTCGGTTGTCATGCCGGTGTGTATTTCGCCATGAGCTGAGTAGAAGCAGAATTCGGCCTTGTATTAAGATCGTCGGTGAAGCGCCATAGTCCAGATTTCAGTGTCCTTGGGGATCCACGGGACCGCCATTCTCTCGGGTAGGTGAGATGTTAACTTGCTTGATTAAGTTCACTGAGCTTGAACTTGAGCAGGTAAATGAACGTCAACCTAGGTGGCATATAGGGATAATTATGGAACACGGACAGAGGGTTCAACGTTCATCGTTCAGATCTCAGGCATGTCGCTTTCAATATTCATGACCTTCAGATAGCGACTCTGACCCAATTCATATCCCGCTCTCCCAATCGCCTTGTGCCACGCATCCCTCAGGTACAGATGTCCCATTAGTCACAGACACCATCAGTCGTACCTGCGAGATAAGAGTCTTGTAGAGACTGACCAACAACGCGTCCCGATATCGATAATCCAGCATAGGAACATCTATCTTTTGAGCTGGGCGGACAGAGGCATTAATCAAGGACGTTGATCGTGATCTGATAAGATACCGAGATTTCTTGGGAAGAGGCACGGCAGACCATACAATGTTTAGCTGGAGTTGAATGACTCAGTACTCATTGGCGACTGTGCTCTAACACAATTGCTCACCTGCAGCCTCTGCCACGCTTACTGACGTATACCAAAAGTGAGGACGCCGATATAGCCTGAAACGAAACGCACCAATGCACGTTACACGCGACACATATAGCCCTACTTTTGTTTGCTAATGCGCTAGCGTACTCATGGCTCCGTTGTTTTCTTGGACACAGATACGAGTACGAGCGCGAACCCCAACCCAGCCACGAATAGGAATTTAGAAAGGGTGGAAGACTGTGCAGCAGGCGACAGGGATGGTGGATATGTAAGAGGGAAGAAGAGGAAGAAGGAGAGAAGACGAAAAGGGTAAGCCTGTGTGCTCGCTTGGAGGGTGAGAGATGTGGGAGAAGATGAGGAGGTGGATACATTGGTGAGGTTGAGGGGTGGACGCCAGGGCGTGAACAGGACTGGGACTGGGATGGTACGGATTTTGCATTGGGGTCGTGAGTCCTTTTTATTGCGTCTTCCTGCTTCCTTCCTCCGTTCTTCCAATGCCCGTTTTTGATGTCCTTGCGATCGAACTAACGAGTAACGCGATACAGTAAGGATAATCGTAACTTCGTCACCTTGATATCAGCCTGGGGTACGAAGCTAGGGCTCACAGGATGCGTGTCCCAGATCTTGGTGCGTTAGCGCTCTCGCCACGTAGACCTATGTCTTTTACTTACACTCAAAAGACGATCATTTCAAATATTGTTGGTCAACGCGTTTCAGGTTGAGCAAGGGGCCCATGCGACATAGAGGACGATGACGACAAGGCAAAGAATCAACGACAAGACTGAAATGAGACGATGACCAACCAGGTATGGCACAATGACGAGATACGCTTCGGAAACATTTTGAAACCGACCAACAGTCGGTCTCGCAATGCTTGAACCTTATCGACTTTCTTCTTTCGTCCGATGGGTGACTTTCAATCTCTACGATCCCTTGCCCTTGCGGCTCGTCATCGTCGTCTTTCATCCCTTCTCTCGGAATCTCCCGATTCTTTGCTCACGTCTAGCATTTCCCTCCCGATTCTCCAGGATCCTCTCCCGATCATCCGATCAATTGGCATTTATATCTGTGCGCCACCAGTTACCGTTGAAATCTCTTCTCTTTTAGAATTTACATGCTGCTTCGACTCTTTTTAGTTTTCAGCTTGAAGGACACCTCTTCGAATCTATCTGAGTGTCGTTTTCCTCCTATTCAGCGGATAGACGACGAGAGGAAAGAGTCTTTGGCAGACAAAGTAAGGAAAACAATGGGTAGCACGTACTATGTAGTCGGTCATACTTCTTCAAACTCGAGTTAACGCGACATATCCTGCATACCACTCAATCAAGTACTGCCACTACTAGGACCCATACAAGCTGCAGGCATCATTTCGGATCGATGACGTACACGACCTTATGATCCACTGGGTAGTTTGGCATTTATCTTAACAAGCAACTGGATAGCGATTGAAATAGTGAAGGTTTAAATATATTACTTGTAGCGATCACTATTGTGATACTTAATCTACAAGTTGCAAATATATAAGCCTATATCATGGTTAGCAAACTCTACAAGTACACGACGCGCCGCGTCAAAACGATGATATATCAATACAGCATGGTTAAATGATGAGGTCTAATGAGTCGGATAGTCGTCGCGGAGGCATAGTTGAGGCTGGAAAGGAGAAGATCAAGAACCGAAGGAAACAGCGTGATTGGCAATAAGACCACGCATCACACGAGAGAAGTGCCGAGGGCGAATGGTGGAAGCGGCAGCAGCAGCGCTTGGAGAGGAGACCTTCCTCTTGAGCTTGCATGTGCCACTACTCTTCGTGGAAGTGGCAGTCGGGGCACTGGTGGTGGCAGTTCCAGAGGCAGGGGCGCCACTAGTGGCTGAACCACCAGACGAAGAAGAACCGGAACCAACAAAGGCAGCGACGGGAGGACCAGGGAAGGTGTAAGGGGAGCCAGGGTTGAATACATCGGGATCGAAGATTCCAGGGTCGTTGTCGTTGTAGGCCCCAGGGAAACTGACGAGCTCCTTGGCAGTGGGTGCTCCGGTCTGGCTGCCGCCAACGGTGATCTGCGAGCAGGAGGGGTAGAATTCGGCACCGCCCAGGGTGACGGCGAGATGGAGAGCGATGATTTCGTGGCGGATCATGTAGTTGCCTGGCGCAAGGGTCGCTGGGAGTGTTACTGTTGCGGGTTGTCCGTTCACTGAAGTTTATGTCAGATATAGTGGCAGGTATTATAGAAGATGCACAGATACTCACTGACGTCAGCCTGGACCCAGTCACCACTTCCATTGTTCTTACGACCTTGTTGATCGATCTTGAACCATTTCGCCTCAGTGGAGTCGAACTTGTCGCAAGTGGTGCTTCCGCAGGAAGCCATGTAGGTCATGATGGGACCGGTGTTGTGAGGCCACTAAGCCACGCGTCAGAGTGAAGCATGTCTCGTAGGAGAAGACAACCTACGTTTCCACCGTTATCGTCCCAAGTAAATTCGAACTTGCTCCCAGGCATTGCATTGCCGACATTGGCCGCAGGATGAGCGCCGGGCCCACAGTTGAGGTCTGGGTTGTCGGAACCCTTCACAGGGGATATGGTGTCGACCAGGCGGATGATGGAGGGGTCCTCCTTCCCGTTAGGAGTGTTGCCTTTGAAGACTTTCCCATCGATGGTGATCTGGGAAACAAAGCCGTGGGCGAATGTAGAGGTTGCGAGGGCGACAGGTATGAGAATTGAAGATATGAACTTCATTTTTGTTGTGATAATGAAGTGTGCGGTGAGAAAACAGCAGCTGGAAAGAAGGCTGGATGATAATCAATCAAGGAGTGGGGAACCTAGTCGTCGCTCAGCGTAAGACAGGCGTGAAGGGCGTAACTGGTAAAGAAGGTGATGGGTTGGGTAGTTACTCGGCTTCACCTGCTGGGGGACTTATATAGTCTCGCTGGCGGTCAAGGTTGTCATTGTCGGTCCTTTGCATTCATTCACTTTTATTGTCCGTTGAATTGAAGGTGGCCGTAATCTCGCGTGCCTGTTCTATACTTACTTTGACATATTCATCAAAGAAAAAGTTTGGCCAGAATTACTATATTTGGGAGTGACCGGACAACAATAGCCCACGTCCCACTGTCCCATTGTTGCCACCTTGTGCCACTTCTTGCCACTCGAACCCTTCAACGGTCGCCACTGCTCATAAATACAACGAAAAGACCGAACAAAAAATTTCTGTCATGCCTGGACCATCCAGCAAGAACATATCGCATGATCAACGGAGATGGGCTGACGCCGGCCGGCATGGCCGATTTCTGCCGATTTCAAGCTTCAGGGTGTGGCCACTTGACCCAGCATTCAACGCATTCCCATGAGGCTTGTACATGGTCGAGGATCAATCGTTGAGTGTTTATTCTCGTGGTATACACGTTGCTTTCCGCTGAGATTGCGCACCCCGTGAACGTTGAAACGACCATGCAAAGGCTGAGCGCTGAATCATCTCTTCATTTACAGGGTCTCCAAAAGTAAACTAACCTCCCATGTTTTTCATCCTCGTTGCCTCTCTCCTGCAACACCACAACCTTGAAATGCAGCTCATCTACGAACCGCGATCTTCTAGGGTACCTTTCAAGCAAAACAAGGCCGGGATACGTGCATCGCCTTTCGTCGATGCCTTTGTCCCTTGAATAGTTATTCCGCGCAACCAAAACTAGCCTCAGATAATCGCAGCCGTCTTCGGCCAAAGGGATACCATATACATATCAGCCTGGTACCTTGATCTCTTGCACTCTTCCATCGACTTACCAGCGCATTGCCCAGATGCAAATGTGGATCTCTTCCCCACGCTCCTGCCTACGAATATGACCGAAGAGCCAAATATAAACATGGTCCTTGTTATTTTTACAAAGCTCGAGGTTACTTATTACATCGCGTCAGGTTGCTGTCGCGTCGGTATGTTTTAATCTATATCGCATTTGTATGTCTAAAACTCATCTTCAAGACGTGTTTCCCTCAAGTCGACTGTGCAGATTACTCATGAGTTTATCATTTGACGTCGATTTTGGCCTGTGTGTTACCTAGACTCCTTGTTTGACTGGTAATGTGGCCTTTGGACCTCCATTTGAGCTCTCATCACGATGTCGATCAAGGTTTGTCTTTGGCGTGGACTCAATGAATCCCAGCGCCTCGGTGCCTCGTCTCTTTTGGTCGATCGCCCTTGGTTTATCTACGTTGCTCAACAACCTTCTCTCATTGTCGGTAGAGTGGCCTGGTCTACATAGATTCCGATTACCATGCAATCCCTATTTTTGTTTTGCAACACAGGGCCGGTCGGTAAGTTATTGATCTCATCAAATCTGATTGCTGCTTGCGAAATAAGCAACAGTTGACCATGCGTTTATCTAGCTTTTTGGTGTCTGGGGCGTTGGCTCCTTCATGCTCTCCGTGATGGATGCAGGTTCCTTTCACGCACGCTCTGCGGTCGATCACTAGGTTTAATAGTATCAGATGGAGTGTTCCCCTCACACACCGCCGTCATCTTGGACAAATCGCATCCCAGAGGATACACCAAGAGCCTCGCTGCAAAGATCGGATTTGGTTAACACCATAGAGGAAAAGAGGACGAACACCTGCTTTTCGAAGTTGAGTCGAGTATATTGAGTGGGCTCTCGCTCTGCGGCATACCGCAAAGCCTATTGTCCAGACAGATGCTTGCTGTCCATGGGCGTTTATTGAGCGTTTATTGGTCGGCCTCTTGACAACCCGGTAAGGATAAAGGTTGATTCGATTGTAGTTGTTCGATGTGTACAACAAGCTCAGAGTGTTTTACTTTTGTTGACCGTGGGACTTATCGTAATTTACCCCTAAGTATAAGTCGTTTTTTGGACAATGACTCTCAGACGTGTGAACATCCATGCATCGACCGACAATTCGTCTGATAGAATGTTCAAAATGTTGCGCCACGTCTTGTTGAAATTTTGGAAAAAGTCTCCAGGTCGAATTGAATTGAAGACTATACCCAAACAGACTTGAATGCGTCATTCCGTCTCATCCCGTAACTACGAGCCAAAAAATTTTAAACGTACGAGCTCCCCGATTCGATTCTTGGGGTCGTCCTCAAGCCTCCTGTGTCTGATTCGATGGTTCGAACATCGTATTTTTGGATACTTATTCAAGCTTGGAGTAAAAGTAAATTGAGGTCTGAGCGACAAAGCGGGTTTCAAGAAGTTTCTGGATGAAGCGGAAACGGAGCCAACGGAAGACAATGTCTTGGCAACATCCGGTCCGAGTTGTAAGCGGAATGATCCCAAGACCTCGATCACTCTTCTCATCAGTCAACTTTCCACGATCTCCAGCCAATAACGAGAGCTACACTTCGGAAGTGGCGTAGCTCTACCTGCAATCCTGTACAATCTAATCAGTCAAGTATAAGCAACTTCGCTAACGTCCTTTTTCTGTTCTTTTTACATACACAGGGGGCTTTTGTGCCTTGACCGGCTCCCATTTGATGCGGGTGTGCACGGGACCATTGAATACGCGCTTTTGCTGACGATTGAAGTTGAAAATTTCCGCTTAAGTCGTACATCGGATTCTCCATCGCACCCAGAACGAAGTCATAACCGGCTATGATCAATATAAAAGCCACCTCTCAGCGTTGCGATGTTCAATTAACCCTCCTATATTCCCGATTCCCCTCATCCCTCCGGCACTCCTGCCTTCATACCCAGGCTCTGCGATCGAATATTGGACTAGTCGCTAGCAAATAATCATGCCATCCGAGCCTGTCGAAGCTGAGTTTGCCCACCCGCCAATCCTCTCAGAGGCGCAGGAAGAGGCTCTTTATAATAAAGAAGGCTCAGACTTCCCCCGTTACGACCTAGAGGCCCAAGATACTGCTGCCAACACCATTATTGGGACACCACCGAACGAGAAGGAGACCGTCGACGAACTGATCAAAGGCGTCAAGCTTGTGGAGTTCGAACCAGGGAAGGGAGAGAATCCTAGGGAGTGGAGCTCGGGTAGGAAATGGTATATTCACATTTACCTCTTATAGCCGTCAAGATTGACTCTTGCCAGGTTCATAACGCTCTCCACTTCTTTACTCTGCTTAACGGTTGCCCTTGGAAGCTCTATCATTACTGGAGAGTAAGTTCTTTTTTTCATTTTCAAAACTTTCCGTCGGGCTGATTATTTTTAAACAGCATGGAAGGCGTAGCTAGAGATCTGCACGCTCAACAGGAGATCGTCAATCTTACAGTGACATGTTTCGTCCTTGGCTTCGGGATAGGGTCAGTCCATCCCTTTTTCATCCTTGTGACCCTAACTAATCAACTCATTGTTACCCTGTTGTAGTCCCTTGTTCCTTGCTCCATTATCTGAAGTCATTGGCAGGAAACCAGTATATTCCATCACAACCTTCTTCTTTTTCATCTTCACGCTCCCCTCTGCGCTCGCCAAAAATTCAGCTACCCTCGTTATTGGCCGACAAATCGCCGGACTCGCTGCTTCCGCGCCAATGGCTAACGTCGGTGGCACCATCTCCGATATCTGGAGCATCGAAGACCGTGGTATCCCCATGGCTATTTTCTCCGGGACTATTTTGTCTGTATTTTTTCTCTCTTTCTTTGCAACTCGCCATTTATATCTTTCACTCAGCCTCGGTCCCTGTCTTGGACCTATCGTCGGCAGCTGGATCGGTGAGCGCGCAGGATGGAGATGGATCTATTGGGTCCTCTTCATACTCGTCGGCGTCGTCTTCCTCTTCACCCTCATCGTTCCAGAGACCTACGCTCCTGTCCTTTTGAAGAAAAAGGCGGCACAATTGCGCAAGGAGACCGGTGATAATAGCTACAGCACGCAAGCTGAGATGGAGCGTAAGCCTTTCCTGACGACGCTCAGGATCGCCCTTACGCGCCCTGTGACCATGATGGTTATGGAGCCGATCGTTCTTTTCTTCTCTTTCTGTAGGTCTTTTTTCGTTTTTTTTTTTGGTAAAGCATGAACTGAAGATACGTTTCCCAGATCTGTCGTTTACCTACTCCCTGCTTTACCTCCTCTTCTTCGCGTTCCCTCTAGCCTTTGCGGAAGTACGTGGCTGGTCACTCGGCATGACCGGTACATCGTTCGTCAGTATCATGCTCGGTATCCTCTTTGCCCTCGGGGTCCTTCCTTATCAAGAGGTAGTATACCGCCGAGTCACTAAAAACGGCTCTTTCCCTGAGGCTAGACTCTACCCCATGTTTGTCGGTGGCCTGTACGTTCATCCTTCGTAACGGGATTAGCGCCTTGACTTACAAATTATCTAGTCTTCTCCCCATCTCCTTGTTCATGTTCGCCTTCACTGGCGGCTTCGTCTGGGTACACTGGATCGTAGTCTGCATATCGGGTGCCCTCTTCGGCATCTCCATGATCCTCGTCTACGTCGCCGCGAACTCCTACATCATCGACTCATTCTCCACCTACGTAGCCTCCGCTATGGCCGCTAAGAATCTCATGCGCTCAACCATCGGCGCCATGGTTCCGCTTTTCGTTAATCAGATGTTCCATAATATGGGATTCCAGTATGCGGGACTGGTGCTTGCGCTGATCTCGTGTGTGATTCTCCCAATTCCGTTCGTGTTCTATCGGTATGGTGAAGGGATCAGGGCCAGGAGTCGGATGGCCAGCAAGGCGCAGAGGGTCAGGGATTAAAGGGCTGGAGACACTACTAATTGGGTGGAAAGAAAATGTGAGATGACGCTTTACTCTTACGCACGACGTCCGTTGGACGCAACACGACTTATTCCTTTCCCTTTCACGCATTTTTTTCCTTGACTCTATTGGAGGTTATTTTACATCATTCGGCATTAACTCACCTAGATACATCATTACATACGTACATGCTTCGCATAGTATATACTTACAGGGCTCTGTGGAAGGACGAGCGGATTATTTAGATGCGACCACACTCTTTCAATTCTAGAGCAATCTGTATCAATTGACAAAAGTTGAAACTTTAAAGAGCAGGACGAAGATAGATGAGCAACTGAGGGTTGATCGCTAGGGTCACTAGGGAGATATGTGATAAATTATCATAACACACACCGTTCTTTAGAAAGGACTTTGTGTAAGTTCTGGTCTATTAATTTCCCATTCATTTCGTCCGATCTCCGGGTAGAGGAAGGCAACCTCTCGACATCGGAGTCGGTTGGTTGGTTTGGTGTCCGTGTGCGACGTATTACATACACATTGGTCGCACTCCATGTATATACTACGGAATAAAACGCCTCGAGGTGGTATAATGCTTGCGCACCTGTATATTTATGTGCTCTCACGATTAGAGTCTGGGTGAATATGACTGTCATCATTTATGGAAGACTCGAGATTCAATGCGACAGACGAAACGATGCGCCACCACCAAAGTAGAGAGTATTTTCAGCTCAAGTGATCGCTGTTGAGTTTGTTCTTCAAGTTCTTCAGAACACTTAGAGTCGTATTGTCTGGTCTGGCCGCGAAGTCTTTTCGTGGTGATCTATGTACAAAATAGTGAACGATCGAGTTCTCAATATTCCAATCTGGTGCTTTGAGACTGTTCAAGGCCCGATCCGCATGGAAAACAGTATCGAGATCGTTAGACTTTGCCGTAGAACTAATTTCGGAGATGTCGTCTTGCGGTCGTGAAGATGTGATGATGAGATTGTCAGAGAAGGATGAGGCAATAACAGGCTCATCAGAAATCCTGAGACATAAGAATCTCACTCGTCAAGTTTTGCACTAGACACGGTGACGCAAAGGACTTAATAACGCAACCACATACAATCCCGTTAATAGAAGTGGAATCTAAAGGATGCCATGTTAGGCAATGTGTGTCTACATACACGTCCTTAATCCGCTATATAGACTTGGTGTCTGCGTACTTATGTTCTGAGTGCAAAGGACTCAAGTGATCCAATGTTAGTTACACAGACGAAAAAGAAATATGGCATGAGAATCGTGGACGCGGTAGGGTGTCTAGTATGCTATATATATGTGTGTGATAGGTATAGTATGGTCTGGAAAGTCAAAGAACGTAAAAATGACTGAAACAATTATCAATCGTGACCGGAACGTCTGTCGTGTGGAGTTGATTGTGACTGTCGCGAGGAACTTTGTTGGAAGCATCGGAGTGAATACTGGTTTCCATTTTACACTTGAGAGTGTAGAAGGTCTTGGGACGTTTGACAAGTCCATGATCTACGCGGTCTTTGTTGATCAACCAGTCGATTCCCTCAACCTCGAGAAGTTGATCTAGAAGATTGGGAAACCATTTCGATTTTTCTAGATTGGTCAAGGCCTGCTCCTTTTTCTTCTCTGCGAAGGCAATATCTGCCTTGTCTTCCATCTCGAACCCCAAAGAAGAGGTATACCGGTAGCGCAACACGCTCTGCAATCTGAACAAAAGGGTACGAATCGCGAAATTTTTGAAACAAGCCTGTCTGTTGAGAGTATTTCCCTCCATATTCGCGCGTCTCATAATACTGGAAACCAATTTTCGCCCTGTTTCATGATTTTGATAGGATTCATCAAAGTTCAATGCCAGCGCTTTTGTCAGATCGAAAGGGTCCAAAGAATGGGCGGTGCACCGCAATGCCATCCAGGTCAGAACATGGTAAAAAGACTCAATATCATCAATTTGATTCTGAATCAATGAGCGTCCATCCGCTGGTTCCTCCAATAATCGGACCGCGAGAAATTGCCAGGTACCCTAAAAATAATGAGCTGGGTGCAGAAAGAAAATCAGTCCATACTTACCATACGCTCTTCCTGTGCTACTGTGAACCTATCAAGAGTCAAGTCAAGGGAAAGGTCCCAATCAATGAGGTAACCCTGTACTTTTCCATATTTATTCCGGTTAAACATGATGTTGCCCATGCTAAAATCACGATGAAGGACCTTGGCCTCAGAGGCAGCCACATCATGCGCTATGATCATCATATTTAATCAAGGAGGTTATTGAGTGGTAGTACCTAACTCAGCTACGTACCTGTGGCGGTTTCTCGCATGACAACAACGAACTCTTGCACATCTTTGAACTGCGCCAGTTCGAACTCCAAGTACTCAAGAACAATACGATGATGCCGAAACGTGCGCAGAATGTTTGAAAGGAATTGGCTTGTTGTCAAGCCAATGATTTGTTTGTGTGGTATGACAAGGGTCGTCGTCCTCGCCAATATCAGCACCATGGTATATTTTGGGGATATTTGGGACTTGTTTCTCGTGGAGCGTCAAGTAGATCTCGTGTTCGGGTCTCAAGGTGAATGCGAGAACTCGCCAGACGTGTGGTGGAATGATTCAGGGGGGGCAATTGTATAATGCCCAAGCTCTAATTGAACTGCATGGTATGTAAGGAGATCTGGAGATGGCTCGAGGACGCGGGCGAGCCGTGACTGGCCAATGGGGTTATGTATTATGTAACTCAGACTGAAGAGTACAACACTGATTCCTGGAAGTAAGAGTTCAAACCTGGGAGAGCGCAATTTCTGCAAGACACTCAGAATTATATACGATGTGAATTAAGTTATATGGTGTTGAAAACAAGTGTAAGATAATATACAATGAATGTACATAAAATGTAAAGTTGTCAATATCAAGTTATTATGTAGAATCTACATGAATGCAAGGGGGGGTCAAAAGTTGAAAAAAGTATATCAGGTTGATTTAATGTGTAAATGGGGGTGGGAGATTGATTTTTGAAGGTCTCAGGTCAAGAAAGTTAGTGGTTGTTGAGATATGGTCAGATCTTATGTCACATAAGAAAATTTTTTCTTTTATTTTTTATCAATGAATTGAGCAATTCTGCATCATTTTCAAAATTTTCCCTGACA
>JAGGAX010008427.1:13475-27241 GCA_017657335.1 Termitomyces titanicus | reverse complement strand
AGGCAGGCGGGTTGGATGTCAAGATTACAGATGTCAAGATTACGTTGTTTAATGGTGAGATCATGTTTAGTTGTGGACTTGAAGGTGACAATCTTGAGGGATCTGGAGACATGCCGGTCAAATGAGACATCATGCTAAGTGGTAATATAAGATATAATCAGAAACAGAAAGACAGAAGAGTAGACACTTTGGTTGAAGTCTATCATATTCCTCCAACCGTTGACGAAGCTTTGCCTTTGTTCCCTTAACCCTCAGCCTGCATGCACGGCCCAGACTCTTCAGTTGATCAACTTTTAAGTGATTGCTGATGACAGGTATCTAGATCGATACAAAATAAAATTTATGGAGACTTGCTATGAATTATTTGAGCATTCTAAGCTGATAGCTGGTGTGTTGAGAGTCCGTGGAGATTCTCAAGCCAAGGTAGGAAGTTGCGATTGCCGTGAAATGTAAACCAGCTCACCTGCTCTATTAGTATTTGGACCGGGATCATGTTGATGTGGGATAGCCGGCAGAGACTCGCTTAAGACAACCGGATGGATAGGAATGTCAGTGCTTGTACTTGCACTACTTAGCATAATACATGGGTCGTCGTTGTCGTTGGAGGTAGCAATGACTACAAATTCTTGTGCCCGCACAATTGCTCACCCTTTCCCACCCTTGTTTTCCTAGGTTTCGTATGGGTCACACCGAGTCACACAAATGGTGTGGATCCGCCGCAGGATCACACCTCGATTCGTGTGAATCCCACTTTTTATGTTTGACGGGGTTTTGGAGGTCTTCGAAAAATGACGAAAAAGAAAATAGAACCGAAAGAGGAAATCCTGATGGACGCGGTCCGGTATAGTCTGGTATAGTCAAGGTATAGTCGATGCTCAAAAGTTCCCGACAAACTGGACAGCCTTATTGAAAAATATTTGTTTTGACGAACTTTTGTGAACGAAATAATTGAGCGCTCCTTCAAGTTTATAAGAGAGTGAGACGCGCTTGCCGAGTGTGAGAATCTTTGGGCGCTTGAGCTTGATCAATTCAAATCGCCGCACAAGCTTGAAGTTGACCTACATCATCCCCATCGCCACAACCCCTTTTCTACGTACATAAACCATGATGAGCATGGACATTGACGAGGAAACGTTCCAAAGCACAAGTTCACGGCCGAGGCCGACCAGAGTCTTCGCGCCCGTTGACGAAGCACACCCATTTGACGTTGAAAGCTACATTTCAAATTACTCAGGTATCAAGTTTTTTTCCCCGAGTTTCTGTTAAAATAAACTTATAATGCGATGTTCTTTGCGAGGGCGTACCGCTATTGATCGCCTGACTCATATTGTGCAAACATGTCCATCAATCGCACCTGAAGCATTCCAACTTGCTGTCCAGCACATCCACCAATCGCGCAATCCAGGTCTCTATCAGAATTTGCTTTCAGCCTATGAAAATACCGCGAGTTCCACCGATCTACCTGCTCCACTGCCAAATCCAGTGGAAATGGCACCATTGAACATGGAGTGGGCGCAGGAGACGATGGGGAAGAACAATGCGGAGAAGACAAAACTGGAGGTGGAGTTGAAGACATACTCGAACAATATGATCAAAGAAAGCATTCGTGTGAGTTGTGTATCTGTTGGTATAGCTGTATGTAGGTTTTGACTTGACTAGATGGCTCA
Source organism: Termitomyces titanicus (assembly GCA_017657335.1). Lineage (NCBI taxonomy): Eukaryota > Fungi > Basidiomycota > Agaricomycetes > Agaricales > Lyophyllaceae > Termitomyces > Termitomyces titanicus. The sequence continues at coordinate 25,574 of JAGGAX010008427.1, read as the reverse complement.
TCGTGATCTGGGTCTCTTCTATCGATCAGTCGGTGAATACTCCGCGGCTCTCAAACACTTTGCAAAGATAAGAGAATACTGTACTACCAGCCAACATGTCCTAGACATGTCTTTATTAGTCCTTGAGGTATGATCACCCCTTCTTGCGTTTCTCTTCAATCAATGTCTTGCTGGCTGCAGATCCTCCTGGAACAAAGGCATTATTCTCATATCTCTACCTACGTTTTCAAAGCCGAAGCTGCTCTCGAAGCTACACAGAACTCGGCAAATTCAGGCAATGGTGGTAATGGTGGCGCCATCGGGAGCAGCGGCGTACCCGCCTCGACAGCAAAGAGGAAGACCTCTCTGGAACGACAACAAATTCAATCCAAACTCGATCTCGCAACGGCGCTGTCGCACCTTGGGCAGGCAAACTACGAGAAGGCAGCTCAAAGCTTTCTCCGCATCGGGCCTGCGAAAGAGCTGGGCGATTGGATCGGAACGGTGCGTCTGTTGTGGAAAAGTGTAACATTGAGTGCTTTCCTAGATTTGTCGTATATAGGTTGTGTCTCCTGGTGATATCGCGGTCTACGGTACTCTATGCGCACTTTCAAGCTTGCCACGCTCTGCTCTCCGAAGCCAGCTCCTCGGCAATGCTGTGTTCGGCGTCTACATTGAACACGAGCCATACGTCCGCGAGCTCATCGAATCGTACATGGGCAGTGACTTTAAGACTGTTTTGGAGCTGCTCAGTAGATATTCAGTGCGTCTCGATCACTTCGCCGTATCTAACCAGTTATCAACTGTTCGATAGACCCGACACTTGATCGACATTCACCTCGCGTCACACATCAACGAGCTCATTGATCAGATGCGAAATTGGGCGGTAGTACTATACTTCCAGCCCTTCTCAACGATCAAGCTTGATCGTATGAGTAAGGCGTTTGGATGGACCATAGAAGAGGTGGAGAAGAACGTTGTACATCTCATCCAAAATGGAAGCATACAGGGGCGTGTAGATAGCCAGAACAAGGTCTGCCTCCCCCTTACTTATCTGGCTTACTTATCTGGGATGCTGTCTAACAATGATACAGATTTTGTATGCCAAGAAGACCGACTACCGTGCAGACCTATTCGGTCGGGCTATCAAGACTGCGACAGATATCCAAGCCGCGAACAGGAAACTGCTTTTGAGGATGAAGCTGTACGTTCATCGATTCGCCACTTTTTGTATATGGCTCATCGTTTTAAGGCAACAAGCCGACTTGGTAATCAAGCCTCCCAAAGGGACTACAAACTCGGCCATGATGGAGATGATCGCCGAGACTCGAATGGCTTAGTCTATTTGTCTGCCCCTCTGAGCAACCTTTGAGTGGTTCTTTGTACTGTTGTTACCTCAATGTAAAGATTGTTTATCCTCGGTTCATCATATTTGTCTTTTCCCGCAGAGCAACTGACCTGACGCGTTAAATAAGTGTTGTCAGTTTGTCCCAATTCTTCGTCCCAAGTCTTATCAGGATTTTGATCCTGTACATTATCAATACAAGCAAGTGATTTGATTTGCATACCCTCACATACTTACTTTGGGTCACATAGGCCTTGAAATTTGTGCTGCAACGTGCTTTATGCCATCTGGCCAGGTGATCGATTATACGTTTGGTAGGCATTTGCATTTACTTCTATATTAGTAAATGCAGGCCCTTCTATCTCTTTAGTTCAATCCGCGGCCAGTAATGGATAACATTACCTCTAGTGTTTCTCAACAGCTTATCAGCAACCCTTGAAATGGCAGAGAGACCCTTTCCGAAATTTTTGATAGAATCAACACTTTTTCTGGTGCATCCTTCACGGCAATGCAGTAGCAGAATAGATGTCAACCGGTAATTTTCAGCTGAGTTACTGCTGGTCTTTCCGCTAAGGTGTATAGTTGGCAAAGCTGTAGACTCTCTTGCGAAACTCCATCCTGAAGTTCCCTTCGATTTAGTGTTCATTGACGAGATTAAAGCCTTCAAAATTTGTCATACTTCACTGAAGCCAAACGCCTGGTCCGTCCGCAAGAATGGCGTGATTGTGAGCCTAGTCGTATGTTTCCGCTCAATTTCTGTCTAATGATCCTTCTCGTGAAGAAACGAATTATGGTAGTGGTCGGACCTCACCCAATCTTCTTGAGTGGTGAGAATGGACATTTGCTGAGCCATCTTGACAGGGCGAAAAAGATATTAGTGACTCGTATGTCAAGCAAAACACTGTTGTTCTAAGTGGCTGTAGATTCTGGAACAATCTTGGAATAATTATCTAGGCTATAAACTGATAAGATACGGCTACGTGAGAGCCATTTTAACGAATCGTGTCACATTACCCACTCTCGTTCTCTCCGCAATTCCTCTGCACGACGATCAACGACGTGTTTGACATCATTTCCCCAAATATCCTCGGGTCGTCTGAGGGGCGCCTCCAGAGTTCCACTCTCCTTACAGTGCTTTTCTGCTTCTGCGAATTCCATCACGACGCAGTTGTCAACAGTCAAGGGTTTAGTTATATCCCATCTGACAAGGACGGGTCTCGAAGGAACATTATGGGGTGGAATGACAGAACGACCGCGATGAACATCCTCAAATATTAATGAAACATCGTCTTCGTCAATAGGTAGTCTGCTGGAGCAATGTGTCAGACTTTGTGACGGGCGATGAATGAACACCCGTACTTGATAGCCTCTCCGGTAAGCTGCGTTTCACGGTGTAGGAGGTCGCGTGATAGTCGTTCGTAGAGTTTTTTCCGGTTTTTGATGGGAAGCGGATTCAGGATTGGCTTGCCAGCGAGCTCACAAAGGATATATGTGGCAACGTGAAGCCCAAAAATCGAAGGGAGAGGTCCTAAAAGAATAAGAAGGAGAACATCTATGCAGCGTACGAATTACCAAGAACAGGCAAAATCCGGACCCTGAAGTCATCAAAAACGCCAAGCTCTTTGACCGGACCTTTCTGGAACTCCTCTTCAGGAAGCGGGAGTAGTTTCACGTCGCCTGGAACCTCAGTCGAGTAAACCACAGGAATTCCTGATGAGACGCCCTGTAAGCGTAGCCGTCGCCGTACAGACCGCGCCAGAGGGTCGTAAATTGTACTAGAAATGTCGCTGATCTGAATTCGCGTAGGATCACATTTGGCCCCAGCGCCCATGGACGAAAAGACCTGAGCTCAGGTGAGTGAAGGTGGCACAGCAAGTTGGGAGGATATCCGGACCTTGATCTGATGGTTGTGGCAATATTTTAGAAGATCGACCTTTGTCGTGATATTGTCTATGGCATCTACAGGGCATAACATGAGGATTGATTCAGGGCATCAAGCGCATCATTTGAAACGCACCAATCACCCAATCTGCATCTTCTAGAAGGTCCCCACCCTCTTCCTTACGCCATATATCTACTCGTGCATCAACTTCAACCCATCGAGAAATTTTCTTAAGAGTCCGCTCTATGCACTTGACTTTGGGCGTTCCAACGTCAGTCAAGGTAGCTGTAGCATGGCGATTCAAGGACGAGAGGGTGACGTAGTCAAAGTCGACTAGCCGTATACTAGAAACACCTCTTAAAGTAGATTTGAATGACGACGATTGTGGAGTCTGTGGGACCAACTCACGACCGAACTAGCATGATTGCTGCCCAGCTCCCAACACCTCCACATCCTACAACCACAACCTTTCCTCGTCGGATTTTGGACATGCCGTCGTCTCCAAAGAACGCATAATTTCGTGCAAGTTGTTCCCTTATGAGTTCCTCATCATAATCTCCCGTGAATACATCAGACTGGTCGGTTATGGGTGGTGTAGAGCTGTTACTAGTGTAACTGTTCACGTCAAGGCTCGATTTGTGGGTTGAGAGTGAGCGATTGATTTCCTCTGTGAGCTGTTTTCGTCTCTCTCTTCTAGAATACGCTGAATAAGCCGATATAAGACATGCGGTAGTCACAGAGGCGCCAACGGCGGTTGCAATGAGTTGGTTCTGGTGTGAGTGGAAATTCATTATTTTTTCGACGTCACAAGGTCACGATATCTAAATTTCCTTTGTCACGTTGCGTTTCTGAAGTAGTTTCCCTACACTTAGTTAAAAGTTTAGAACCTTCAACCGGTTCAAGATCACCGTGTCGGAATACCATCTCCCATTCAGAATTAGTCCTCCCCTTTTCGTTGCATTTTGAACGAGTTTGTTCCAAGAAAAAGAAAAGGCTTGTCAAACCTTGCTACTTAGGTTTATTTAGATCTCCGGGGTCGAGTCAAAAACTTGAATATTTGTGATGATATTATCAGTCCGTCATCTTTTCCAAACAAATCGACCATGGGTAACTTATCTTTCTTAGATATTGTCAATCTTTGCGATAACACTCGCGTTCGCCAGCAGTCTCCGGTGCCATCCATTTACGATGCAGAACCGTTGGTCCCTCTCTACTTATCAGAATCTTCTGATAGCCCAGTCATTGGACTACTTCGCCCTCTTGTCCTTGAGCAACTGGTTCTCGAAAACCAGCGAAGTCGCGAACTGGGACTCCATGAATTATGGGCTCTCAATGTTGACGAGGCGAATTACATTGCGAGAAAGAATAAATACCTTGGTCCATCGGTGTGTTTTCGCAACTGGCTTGATACGCATGCCAAACGCACAGCAGCGATGAAGGAATTGTGCGAGAGGTGGCGAGATACTTCGGTGTTTGAGGATGTCTGCGGACCGAAGAAGTGGCGTGCGGAGCTGTATCCTATCTATGCCGATCCGTTTGGTATTCACGACCATCCAAAGGATGCGATTCCAGGCCAGGCGCTCAACTTCGTTTTTGAAATGGAACGATCGGCTTGTGCATTGTTTGGCCTCATCACATATGGGGTGCACATGTCCATATACGAGGAAGTCGAAGTGGACGATGAGAAGAGCTTGAAGGTCTGGGTACCAACTCGTGCACAGACGAAACCAACGTAAGTTCTTGACGAAGATTCATTATTATCTATTGACTCCATAATGACAGATTCCCAGGACTGTTAGACAACACAGTTGCGGGAGGAATTCCAAGCGGCATGACGATGTTCGAATCCATGGTGAAGGAATGCATGGAGGAGGCCAGTATCCCGGACCACGTCGTTCGGAAGTATGCACGCACCGTTGGAGTAATCAATTATTTCTACAGGTTTTTCTGATCCGTGTCGGGGTGTGGCTTTCTATCTGACGTGTACATCTCAGGACGTCGAAAGGCTGGCTTCAGCCCGAGGTGGAGTACGTGTTTGTAAAAGGGCTCTTATTTCAAAGGACTCATCCACAATTACATAGATACGTCTACGACATCCGTATTCCTCCCGATGTGGATCCGAAGATCTTTGAGCCCCGGCCCCTTGACGGCGAGGTTGAGTCATTCGAGGTACAGATCCTTGCCATCGACTCATTTGTATGACCATTCACCCATTTTGTAGCTTCTTAACTATACTGAGGTGGTCCAGAAAATGCGCGCGGGCTTGTTCAAACCAAATTGTGCTCTCGGTCAGCAGACAATCTTTGGTTCAACTTTACAATAGATGATTGACTTCACGCAGTTCTCCTCGACCTTTTGATTCGTCTCGGTTACATTACACCCGAAAACGAGCCAGATTACATGAAGATCATCGCTCGTCTGCATGGAACATTCGACCTGGAGCAGTGGTAAACTGAAGCGGTAGTAATGCCCTAGACCATCATCAAGTCGAAGCAATAGAGGAAATTTGCCGTTTTCAGTGTGGGTGCTGGCGCCTATCCAATTAGCAATAAGACTTCCAGATTTCTACCTTCTTATGTTTTCAGCATCCCAATTGCTATTAGAGTACCAAAGAATGACGTTGATCTTTCCAAAACAGGTTTCGGCACGATTGACAATACAGGAAACACGATTTGGAATATGGTAAATGCATGTACCGAGTAGAACAAAGGCGTTCGGCGGAAGGGCCGTTCGTACCTCATGCTATTCACGTCCTGACGCATGGGGATGAAAGAGGTCGCTGCTCCGTGTTCTTCTGTTCTTCAGGCCTCAGGCTTAAGTATTTACGGCGTTGCTATGTATGTGGTGGGGTTCACATCTCGGGCTCTATACGACAAACTGATTCAAACTGGGTAGACGTGTCGCTTCGAATCGTTGTTACATGATAACACTGCACCGATATCGATAGTGATGCCAGACCCGTGGAACTAACAGAAACCTGTAATATTATCTTTCTTGCAGATTGTTTCTGGCTGGAAGAAAACACTCTCCATTGCATGCATTGAAATATGGCACAAGTATGTGCATAGCGCTTTTGATGAAGTCGGGATATGCCGAAGGAGGTGTCAACTTTCATTTTTGAGTGTACTTTGTATTTGTCGACGATCACGGACAGCCAGAATGGCACATCTTACTCGAGAAGCTTCACATGTGCCCACACTATTCGCTTCCTATTTCTAACGCTATAAATAATTGAATTTTCTGGCTTTCGTTTCATACCCCATCTTCTTCCGTCCTATAGATGTTACCGGTAGTGCAGCTTATCGGCCTAGGTTTGTGGGACCTGGGTCTTACTCTAGTCAATCTCGTCACGCCAAGACGTGAAGTTGGAAAAGTGACACCGGCTGGGCACCCTGGTGCGGATGGGAAATGGCCAGAGTACATCCCTCCACAAGAAGGTGACAGCCGATGTTCGTGTCCCGCTCTCAATGCGATGGCCAACCACGGTGCATCTTTCGATCTTTGTGCTTCTCATTGTGGACGATCAGCTGATATGTAGGATCCTCCCACAGGTATTCTTCCACGCAATGGAAAGAACATCTCATTCAAAGAAGTAGGTCGCCTCATAAACACGACGTACAATTTTGCTCCGAGCTTCTGCTGGTTTGTGCCGAATTTCGCCGCCGATATGTTGAAGAAGAATTATAATACGGACACGTTTGACCTCGCTGAATTGGATCTCCATAGTGCCCACGGGATTGAACACGATGCCTCCCTTGTTCGTGAGTTCTCACGTCTTATTTTAAATTGTTGTGTGAGACTGACCCTTTGTCTTCTCCAAGGACGAGACTTATATTTCGAACCGAACCAGGCCACAATACATAAACCTTATGTGAAGGAACTGCTTGAATCTGCCACAGGAAAGGATACTGATGGAAGCGCTCTTCTCACGATTCCTGACCTCTCCCGTATCTCTTCCAAACGTCGCGCCGAAGCCCGAGCTGAAAATCCTAAATTCTCCCTTGATAAGTCGCACGATAGATTTGGCAACTCAAAGTATGTTAGTCTTTATGCGCCCCAAAGGCCTGGACTGATATTTTTCTCCCTTTACTTAGTGCTTCGACATTACTTACTATCTTCGGTGGCCGTGTCAAGGATTTAGAAGCTATCTTGCTCGAGGAACGCCTTCCCGATGGATGGGAGTCTAGGATTAGGGAAAGCCACGGTTTAACCCTGACCACCTTCAACTTGAAGACTGTCATGAAGGTGGCGAAAGGGATCGACGAGTCACAATTCGCTCTGAGACTGGGTACTACGGAGGAACCCACGAAATGACGAAGCCACGAGCTCAGATTTAATTCAAAAGCTGACTGAACAAGGTTCATATCTTGGATGCTACGAATTAAATTCTAAGACTCTTGTACTACTCAGTTCTTATACCACTAACTAGCCTTTCAATGGATCATTTCGAATTGCGGCATGAATGGTTCGTCACCCTTCGAAAACCAGAGTGAGATGGAAATGTCTTGAAACTTTGTCCTTCAACCCGTGTTGAACAATCTAACATAAGTAGTGATGGATCCCTCCACAACTAGGTGCGCGCCAAGTCTCGAGTAAGTGAATGAGCGAGTTTCGTACGGGAACTCCGAGGATGATCATTCAAGATAAAAGATTTTCAAGAAATAAAACTTGCATCAAGGACTACGCGGATAGTGAACCCATCCATGTGAGAATAAATTGTAATCTATATTGCGTTGTTGCGCGTGCGATTGACTGGATGAACGCCGTAGAGGTACAACTTTGTAAAGTCAGGATATATATGGTATAAAAGGAAAATACATAGAAATATTTGTCTGAGTCTTCCAAAGTGCATGTTCCTGGTGTTCCGTCGTGCTGGAACTTGGCGCTCCTCCCTGCTGGCCGATCTGTTGGGTTTCGGGGGTTCGTACGTATGGTATGTTACTATGTTGGCTCTTCCTCGGCTACTGCTCCATCCGATGACCTCCGTCCGCTCTCCCTGTGTGGAGAATTCTTGGTTCAAACTTGTTTCGGCATCGATAATCCTGACACTTTTCGCCACTTCTGTCCAGCAGCGGAATTGGCCGGTCAAAAACTTGATATCCTGCTTTGGATCGAGAGTAACATGCTGGAAAACGACTCAGATAATGCGGCAGACACCGAAACTTCATAGCAAACGTGATCTACCCATAATCTGGTGCTGGGAGAGTGCGAGATAGTGCGTGAAGATGTCCATATCGAGTCAGCAATGTAAGTTGAGGTCAATCCACGGCACACATCTACCTGGAATTGAAGGTGGAACACGGTCAGACTCTCCGTGACTTTTGCATAAGTCACACCCTAGACCTGGGGAATTTGTCAAATTTTTGGTCCTCTAGGCTCAAGGCGAACATTTGCAAGAACAAGTTTGTGCGCCGAGAGATACAACTGATGGGACACAGATGATTTTCTGTCAAGGCGCATTCCGCCGCTCCTGTCATATAAGGTAATTAATTTAGTCCCAATTCTGAAGGCTTGGAAACGGTTGTCATTCTTCCTCATTCTTCTTTATAGAAAATCTTGTTAACATTCTATTCCGCATCATACTCAAAGTTCCCGCACTTGGACCGAGCGTTCGTCTTCACAGCGGTTTCAGTCTCGACACTACTTAGGCTTGACTTGTGCAGCCTGAGGTTCAAAATTCCATTTATTTGTTCCAATCTGAACAAAACATTACTGATTTTAGTATCCTGCGCTTCCTTTTGTACCCTTTACTTCTGCCGAAATTTTCAGTGACTAGATATGGTTTATACAGATCAACGCTGAGCAAATATCAAAGTATATCAAAATTCGACTACTCTATCGATGCTGGAACGGCTGTAATTGTAACGGCAATTCGATGGACTTGGTAAGTACACAGCCCACGATTTCAGTCTGCCATTCACTGAGGCCATGCGTCGGTCGTTACTTACATCTCAGTTTACGGTCTCAGTCCATTTGTCGTCCCCTTGGTACTTGCTTGCGGATTTAAGGATGTGGATCATTCCACAAGGAGCTCGCAGTGAACTTTACGGCATGGAAGGCACCCCGAAAGAAGCAGATCTGAATCGAGTCCCACCATTTGTCAAGCTAACTTGAAATCCTTCCAAATTCTAATCCAACTCAGCGTACAACCTTCATCGTGTGCACCATCGCCAAGTTTCACGGACCCTTTCAACTAAACAATCGGTACGCGTTCCCTAGAAGATCTTTTTGCTCTTCGATGATCATGGATTTCGTTCAAAATTCCAACTTGGAGTCTCGCAGAACCGTCAACAAACCCACCCCCATCTGCTCACTTCCTTCGGAAATATTGGCCAAAATTTTTAGATTAGGTCAGGAATCACAACGGGAGGACAGCGAACTGACCGGTACCCCGACTTCGCAGTCGGTAGTAGCCAATCAATCATTCGAAGTTCTTGTGACCCATGTCAGCTCGCACTTCCGCGAAATTGCGATTGGAACACCTCAACTCTGGTCGTACATCACTATATCCTCCCGTATCTCCAGCGCAGAGTTGGAAACATATTTGATGAGGACCAGCGGATGCGCGTTGGACGTGTGCATAGAAACCGGCCTGTCCGTGCCGATGAGCCCACTAATGATGGCACAAATTGACACAATACTCATTCACTCCAATCGATATCGGGAGCTGGTGATCAACTGCATTTTTGAGTCTTCCGCACAGCTGGTCGTCCAGCGTTTCAGCGATGTCGTCATGCCCAATTTAAAACATTTATCCATCGCAATCGATATTGTAGAGGGTCTCTTCCCTCCCGGAAACAGAAAACCTTTCGGAGGCGAAACGCCACATCTTTCCTTTGTGCGGTTACGGGGCCTTGCGCTTGTGCTCTTTTGCCTACCGTACTCGGGGAACATCACAACACTTCACTTGGACCAGACAGTGTTCACTCCAATCCTATACTCCACCTTTCGACAGGTTATCATCTCATCATCTGCATTAAAAAATCTATCTCTGTATGGAGATCTATTCAGCTCAGTAGCGACGCCATGGACAACACTGGCAATTGGGAACCCTATTGATATTCCGACGTTGCGCCGCCTCCGAATAAGCGGTGTCGGCGGGGATATATACAGCGGAATCCTTCGGGGAATTATGGCAGCTTCCCTCACGTCGATTGTCCTGAAAAACCTCAAACAATCTGATCTTCAACCCTTCATGACTTCGCCTTTCAGTTCAACCAAGTTCCCTTTGCTGTGCGAGCTTGTTTTAATCGACCCAGATATGACATGTGATGAATATACTCAATTATTCTATACATTTCCGACCACCACCTCATTCGCTATTTATCACAGAGAGACGGCAGACGTTCTCCGCATACTAGCGGAGGATCCTATTGATGACTTCATTCCTTGGCCAGAATTACGCACCCTTTCGCTGATAGTGGACGAAAATGATGACCATGTAGTCGCAGATATCGTGGAACGACGTCAGGCCATTGGTTGTCCACTTGAAAAGATGAGGCTAGGTACGACACAGAGTCTCTCTTTGCTGCCGCACTTCAGCTGGCTTAGGGACCAAGTTATTGTGGAGAGCATCGTAACCTTTGACGCCTGGCCAGAAGCAGACTTTAGGGACCTCGAGGATACACTTTTTCAATAATTGCCAAGTAGTCGCAAATTTGTCATTCCCAACCAACCTTGCAGAGGGAATGCCAAAAGTGTTTGGACCTGAAAGAGAGTTGGTCGTGAACTATTCAAAATTTCCTCTAGAACAAAGTCGTGGACATTGTAGAAAGTCTCGAATGTCTGACGAGATAACCTCTGAATTACATGAATATATCTCGGATGCCACGATTTGGCGTGCTTCACCACGTTCGTCATATGTGCACACGCAATAAGAGTTCGATCTGAGCGTAGTACCTGCTGCACATTAAGATCTGACTCCTGACCAGAATGGAAGTGAGCCTAGCTTGAGTTGGCTCTGTGGGATCTGATTGACGAACGATTTCTCTCGTCAACCACCCGGCCCGTCGTCATCACTCTAGTCTCTCACACATGAGATCTTTCGTATTATATTTTGAAAGGTACCAACTGGAAGTGGACGCTATCTTCTTCGGCCCCAATTGAGATGTGGAGTACTGGAGTGGACATGGGCCAATTGATGAAAGGTGAAGTTGCTGAATTCTCACCTCTGTCCCAGAGTAGCCCTTATAAAGCTGCGAATCGGGATACTGGCAATTGCTTCAGCGACCTCACTAAGCCGTAGATCGAAAGATGTGTTATATGCGATTCCTCTACGATAGATACTCGTGCAACCATCAAATCCTTACAAAGCGGGAGAGAGTGAGTCACTTACGAGAAACTTCCAGGCAGTACTGAAGCATACGTCGTGCCAGGTGGATTGCAAGATTCGCACCTGCATCAGCAGTTCATTCCATGCAAAAGAAAAACATGACTGCAAGAGCACCTGTCCACGGTTGTAAGTGGTATCCCCATAATTGAAACCGTATTCCAGTCATCATTAAATGGTTATAGTCGCATGGAAGAGGTGCCGATCATCAGCAGTGTACTTGAGTCAAGATGCCCCACATGCATTTACGGTCTCCGGTGAAATACTCCAAAATAGCAAGTCATTTTGGGAAATCCTTGGTAAAATACACCGATCTGAGTGCGCCACATTAGGTTCTACGTCAGCCTTGTAATAGAGTCCTGGATCCCTTGAACGAAAACGCATATCCATGTCAGAGTAGGCCGTGAGATGTCGTTAGGTTGAGTCGATTCACGTCTTTATACTTATTCCCAAGATGTCTTTGAAAAGTATGACTCAGCCGGCAGATGTCAGTCGACGTCGCGATGCGGATGAAGCCGAGCAATTACGGAACCCGGTTGTTACCGCTTCAAAGCTTCAAAGCTT
>JAGGAX010008426.1:0-27447 GCA_017657335.1 Termitomyces titanicus | reverse complement strand
GAAAAGTCTTTGCGAAGCTTGGTAGAAAAGCGGGTAACCAAGGATAAGCAAAAGGAAGCACAGAATAACTAAAAACAGCAATATCCTATCAGCATCCGGAGCAGATTAGTCAAATTCTGGACCTGCCTATCAGACTGTAAAAATTTGCTTGAAGGATCTAAGGGAACGTTGTGACACTGGAGTTTACGAAATGCCGCGAATACCAGTTTCATCCTGCCCCCTAGCTCAGATATCACCCCTCGCCGACTTGCTAGGATATTATGTCTGACGTTGTTGAATTGACACCTCATCTGGGATTGGGAAATGTAGCCTTGGGCTTCGTCTTCATTCTCTTCAACGTGATTATTTACAGCTTTCTGGGGCTGGGCCTTGAACGGAGTCTGCTAATTGCGGCTGTGAGATGCGTACTACAGCTGACTGTCATGGCGGCTCTTCTTCGCAAAGTGTTTGTAATAAAGGACCCCTGGGCTGTTGCGGGTATTGCTTGTGAGTTTTTGTTGTTACTGTTTTTGTCGGATCTGACAGATGACTGGGTTCGACAGTATTGTTGAATCTCCTTGGCACATTCGAGATAGGTAATGCGTGAACTCCTGAGAGAGAGCTCGTGGTATCTGAAAGCCTTTCTAGTGACCAACAAGTCGAAAAGGAGACATGAATACATGGTTGGCATAGTTTTGATCCTCAATCTTGCATCAATAACACAACATTATTACAGTTCCTTTCCGTTCTCATGGGGATGTTAGGGTCAACGATCCCTATCTCAATTATAGGTTCGCGCCTTGCGATGCCAAACGAACCTTTTTGGGCACCCGTGCAATATAGTAGGTCCTCTTTTCATTTTTAAAATCGCTGGTGACATTGATACTCCCAGTTCCGATTGTGGGCATGTTGTGCGGAAGTGCGATCTCTGCGATTGTCATTGCCGTCAATTATGTACTGAGAGAATTCAAGTAGGTCCACATTTTCTATCTCCTTCGTTTAGTTTTCTGACTGTCCGTACGTTGTAGTGAAAATCGAGATAAAGTCGAAATGTACCTTGCTTTTGGCGCTTCTCGATTTGAAGCGTCCCAGCCAATAGCTCGCGAAGCACTTCGGGTCGCGCTCACACCTGCCGTCAACCAAATGAGGTTTGAAAACCCTTGCACACGATTCTATTTGCAGTCAGTTGACGAAATATTAGTGTCATAGGATTGATATCCATTCCGGGAATGATGACTGGAGCCATTCTAGGAGGCTCTTCTGTCGACCAAGCGGCACGTCTTCAGATGATTATAACGTTCATGATCTCGTCTTCGACGGCACTAGCGGCCCTCTTCACGACCAGTGCTGTTCTCATGGTCACTATAGACGATGAGCACCGTGTGCGGCTCGATCGCATCGATGAACGACCCTTTATGCTATGGAAAGTCAAGCAGTGGTTGTGCGGACAAATTGTCATGTACGGAAGGTCAAAGCACAACTGGGTAAGGAAACGCAGAGAGTCGGAGGAGATACTGATGACCACACGCTCACAGCATTCTTTATGAGTACCTTCACTTTGACCATAAATAATGTCTTTCTCATGCACTATATATATCGTGTTGAGAAGGGATTAAAAGGGATGGGAGCTGAAGAATCCTCGTTTCTCTTCTATCTTACATGCGCCAGACTTAGAACCTACGCAATTTTTGATCCACTTTTTAGCACCTTCTGCCATATTTATCTCTGAATTGATCGTGGGCTGACAGTAGGTAATTTCTGTGAGTGGAAGAGCTGAAGGGTTTAACTCGACCAATAGGCATGAATTATTCGTAGGACCCAAAGAATGCGGAATATCAGCAGGATATCTAGGATGTATACGTTTGAAGAACCATTTACGCTTCATAGCCCTCTGTTTGTCATGCTTGGCCCCATTTGCAGCCGAAGCTTCCATACACCAAACGAGCTGTGAAAAGAGGTTCCATTTCAACAGCACAATATCTATACGAGGATTGCACCCTCCTTCAGCCAGTCCTTCAACGTGCTGTACATGTTCGCGGTGATGTCACTGGTGTGGGGAATGTTCGGCTGGTACACCTCCTTGTCAGAAACTTTATTCACCCCCCGGGTTCAAGACGACAATCATAGAACCATTAAGGTCTAGGATATTGTAGCCGGCCTTTTGAGTATCTGCAGTGGAACTTGTGTCATACACAATCTCAATGCGCGCGAGGGTGATGTGTTTCACTGCCGAAGCGAGCAAAGATGGAAGAGCATTTCGATCGAAAGCGTGGGTTGCAGCAAGCGACTTCAGGTACTGAACGAGTATGGTTCACGGAAGCGGTAGTGAGAATGGGTAAGAATCCACTGAGCTGAGCTTCGCAAGCTGATTAACTTCGTGAGGAGGTCGGGTCTGCAGTCTGCAGATTCATGGAGAACATAGATGAGATGTACCAAATTGCCCAACACAACTGCGCCTCCGAAGATGAGGATGGGGTCTTGAGCTATTTTCCAATAGCCGATGGGCGTAATGGAGGAGGCTACCCTGCACCGTAAGGGTGTCCTTGTAAACTAGAACGGCTTGGTAAGTCGAGTAACGGAATGCCAGTGTCAAAGGCGCTGGAGTGTCAACTATTGTGAAGGTCTTCAATGAGATTTGTGATCAGTCGTTGCCGACAAGTGAATGTATTTTGACGTACGAATGAACCCGACATTCATCCTCGAGGACAGATAGATAAATCATACCCGTCCATCTAAGGACAGACGACTCCAAGTTAGGCCAATTTGTAAAGGAATGACCAACGGAAAAGTCATCAGCGGGGATGGTTGTTGAAAGGGAGTTGGATGAAACATCCAAACGTAGCATAGGTCCTAGAGTTAGACAAAAAAAAGCAAAAGAAAAAACAGTAGTCTCTGTAAGCAACTGTCTATGAAGTCCACTCTGAAGGGCCCAAAGCAGAATTGACCGAAGGCCGAGGTTGAATATTTCAGTCACGCATCTATAAGCCTGATACATATTGAATGTCCCGAATGCAAAACCGGAATAAATTAGAAGTCCTCACAACGATGGAAGTACCGATGCCCGTCGATAGATTGGTTATACTATAGCAACACGAGCTTGGAGAATGAAGCTTAGTGAGGGTGGTTAAAGCTGATGTTGCTGATCATTGATACGATCTTGCGATGGCGATGATATAGGAGACGGTGAGCGATAACGGATTAGACCGATATCAAGGCCTCACCTCAGTTCCCAAGGACACTTGATACAAGTATGAGAACATCCCAAAGATTGACTAGAGGACTGAAAACTTTGAATTTCAGAAACCAAGCTCCTGGTGAATATATTAATATGTTATGAAGTTTTCTCTGATGAAAAAAAAGTTGGCAGCCTGGAGACCAACGTCTGAAGTCACTGTTGGCCACACTATTTATTAGGGACAGACGGGAAATCTTTACTAAAGATTGGTAGTGAAGTTGGTGGTGAAGTGGTGGTGCCAGGGTATGATGACAGAAATTTCGGCAAAGTCTGTTCCGAAAATGCCGAGCGGCGAGAGATCCGCCCCAGCCCTTGCTCAGGCACCAACTTCGAACCAACCGAAAATGTGGCTCATATCTCTATCACCTACATATCCTTACCACATTAATCTCCAAAGTCCATGGTTCTGATAAATCCTAAATGCAAAGCGCTACGGTTTTTGCCCTGCTACACCTACAGAAAATCTTTCGAATAGTCTCAGGTAGTTCAGCCCCTTTCGAACTTGAAGTTCAACGTTAATCTGATGTCTTTAATCTCTAAATTTCTCTTGCAGTCCTGCTTCTCGAGGTTCCCGAGTTATTCCTATATACCTCCCTCAGACAAGAGTACATACACTCAAATTCCCAAGTAGATGCCACGACACCGGATTTGTCGCAGAATTTTTTTATTTTATTATTTACAGCAGTTCCGGAAAATAATAGCACTAGCTGATTTTTCTCACTTGACTTGCATTTCCTTCTTGGGGAGGGTGACTTCCTTTTTGGTCTCGACGGACTGTCCCAGAGAGGTAATTGTCTCAAAAAATGAATGCCATTATTTTCCGGAAGCGCTGTAAGGTATGTATGCCATATTTTCAATTGCAATGCTATGCGATTTGAAATAATCCAAAAGACATTCGGATATGGAAAAAAGGAGATAGATTCTCTATCTTCCATCTAAATACACAAGCGCTCAGACGCCCCTGCAGCTGAAAGCGGATCCACATGGCACATTCAACCGTAAAAATGTCAACAATTTTTGTGGGTTTTATAATTACATTCTGCATCCAGTTGCCCATCTATTCAAGTCCTGCCGATGCATCAAACACATCATTACTCAAATTCGGGACAGGAAAAGACAAACGACCAATTGGTCAGGTTGATGGCTAGGTAACTTTTCTCCATTCAACACAATAAGTCGTTTCTAGCTTGCCGTAAGGATGATTGCATATTAACATCGCTCATCGCTAAAGTCACAATCTTTGCAGTGGCTACCTGAAAAATTCACAGGTGAACCTGAAAAGGCGGGTTAAGTGGTCGCATCACATGTGTATGCCCTTCGCTTAAGTATGGTCGTTGATACGTTCTATACATACGACATCTTTGATGGGGTGTTTCGGGGGTCCGACCATCTGCTGTGCTCATGAACAGATACGTGGAAATATCCTTTACCAAAAATTCGTCAAGTTATCTACTAGGGTAACCGCTGAGCGCTGATCTTGGAAAACAGGCTTATCTGTCTAGATCTATGTTCACAGCATGCACGATTGACATAATCGGTTGACTTTTCATAATCTTTATTATCCATCAACAGGCGGCTCAAGAAGCATTTGTGGATGCATTGGCATTCGCCACTTTATTAGAGGAGAGAGTATTATGTACGAGCTCCTTGTGTAGGCCAGACAGCAGGACTCCTTTTCACGCTTTTTGAAATCTTCTTGCTGGCTTCATGCCTCGCGAGGCAATTGATATTCATACAAGCTGTTGTCGATCCGGGAAGCACGCTGCTTTGCCAAGTTTGACAGACCCAATCTTGCTACCGAGTCCGACGATCAGTTTTAACTAGTGTCACGCTACCTTTTTCTGCCTGATGACTGGGAACGACCACGTAGTCCATTGGTCACCCCACTCCATGGCTTACTCATCTAACGTATCGTGATGGGTTCATTGGCAATGCTTGGGAAAGCATCTCCACTCTATCCTTTTTAAATTTCTTTCTGCCCGTGGTTTACTGGATACGAACTATGTATAAATAGTTCGCCAATGGTCTGATCAAGCTTCATTTCAATCACTAGCGCTCCCACATCTTCATCGATATACACCCATGGTTTTGAAGCTCTACGGATCCCCTAACTCCACCTGCACGCGCCGTGTCGGTACTGTCTTGCGCGAGAAGAAGATCCCCTTCGAACTCGTTCAAGTCAACGTGGCGCAGGGTGAGCACAAGTCTCCTGCCTACATGGAGAAACAGCCTTTCGGCCAGATCCCGTACCTCGTGAGTGGATTCACAAACCCATATACACATTGATTAACATGATTTCAGGATGACGATGGGTTCATTCTCTACGAGAGCCGCGCTATCTGCCGCTACCTCGAGGACAAGTTCCCACACCACGGTCCCAAACTTATTCCCACCGACCCTAAGAAGAAGGCTCTCTTTGAGCAGGCTGCTTCTGTCGAGGTCGCCAATTTCGACCCTCATGCTCACGACGCTGTTGGCGAGATGGTCTTCAAGCCGTGAGTAATGTTCCTAGTGAAATATACGAGATTTGAACGCGTCTTTCCTTTGCTCATAGATACCGAGGTTTGACGCCCGACCAGGCTGTCTTTGATAACCACATTGTCAATCTCGGGAAGAGACTTGATGCTTACGAGGTCATCCTCTCCAAGCAAAAATACGCCGCTGGCGATGTAAGTGATTTTCATTAATTGGTGCTCGTTAACCTACTGATTGAATAATCGTAGGACTTCACCCTCGTTGATATCTTCCATATGCCCTACGGTTGGCTCCTTGAGGCTGCTGGAAGCAGGATTATGTACGACGAAAAACGTCCCAACGTCGTCAGGTATAAATTTATTTTTCCATCTAATAATAGTATTGCTGACGCGATGATGTAGGTGGTGGAAGGATATCACCAGCCGCGATTCCTGGCAGGCGGTTAAGGATGGTGTCATTGAGTCCAACGCATAAATCTGAAAATCATTGTTGAAATACATGCCTAATTTCTGTATATGTACTATCACCCTGTCGTTTCAAGGCAATGAACGTATCAATTATGCTCACGTTGGAAGTAATACTCCTCGGACTTGACTTTATCAGTTCCCATGTCATGAGAGCGAAGACATGTCATGAGAGCGACTTCTACATATTATAAATATGCAAACTGTCCAGCTGACCAGCGTCAATCCAAACGCGCTTTGAGTGGGCTCAACTGAAAGTTGAACCAAAAATCGCGGGAATCAAGAGCACGCTCAAAAGCCTCGACATCGCGGGGAAGCCCACGCACGCTCTCCTCCTGCATAAGTTCACGGACCCATTTAGCATATGGTCCACGTTCTTCGTCCGAGTCGCTCTGAGAAAATTTCATTGTCTCTTGATCAACTGCCTCCGAACTGTCCGAACCACTCGAACTTGGGAGACTACTTCCCCAAGCAGATGCAAGATCCCACCAATCGTACACACGCCCATCGGTGATGATCCATCGTTGGCCCGCTGCCTTGACCCAGTTAGCATGTACAGCCATTATTGCACGCGACACATCCAGGCCGTGGATCAGGTGGATACTGCCCTATACATCATCGTAAAATTTGGATGATTAGGAAAATGAATCCTGAGGTGTTGATAGGTTATACAGACCTTGTTCCTCAGAGCATCCTTGGTGGGAGCGACCCGTGTTACCCAGTTGCGCGGAGAGCGTGCGCCACCCCATAGGCCAGAAAGATTTAGGACCGTTGTGGGTGATTGGGGGGAGGAAATTCTGAGGAGCTCAGTTTCGGCACTGGCGCGGTCGTTCGAGCTTAGGAATGGTGTGTGCCTGTCGATCCACCGAAATTTGACTGGTTCTCGAGTTTCAGATGTGTCTGTATTCTTCGTACGACTTTTCTGATGTGATTTTTAATTATCCACCATTCAAGACTTTGAAGATGTTCCGCTCACATCCCAGATCCCCGACGAACCAAGCTGTATAAAACCCGTTTGGAGATCGCCCTTGGCGCGCGTCGAGCGATATAGGTTCACAAGACGAGCAGATGCTCCAGATTTCACGATAGGAAATGTTATCAATACCGTTCGCGCATCTGGTAAGACCTTGAATGGCTCAGCATTATCGGATTCGGGATCAAAATTGAACGCGATCGTTCTATCGCGTCCAGATCTGGTGGTTGCGGCGTATGTAATGGAACGTTGGTCACAGAGAGGAATGAGAAAGGTTGACGTCCATCCTGCACCGAGAATGAGGATATCGACTGTCATTTTTGAATGGTGGTGTGATGGAAGGAGTCCAAAAGGGTCTCAAACCTGTGAGCGAATTGGAGGATGATCGATGGCTGATCGGAGGACGCATCGGCAAATGCTTCGTCTGTACATATGAAGCCAGAGCAGTGACAGTAACAACGGCCATTCGGAGTGATGCGAATTCATTAGAATCACAAGCATTCAAGATGCTTCCGCTTACCTTGAACTGTATGAAAGAAAAGCAACCGGTACCGTGGCGGTCTGTTTACAAAACGGCTAATAATCAGCCGGGCCCCACAAGAAAAATGAATCTGTGACGAGGAACCGAGCCGAGCCGTGACATGAGAGTCGCCATAAGGATTAGATCGACTGTCATTAGTCCGAATTCCATCAAGGGTTTGTTCCGTGAGTGACAGAAGTACATGGTGTGAGGATTATTCTAACAAATTTCTGATGCTGAATGATAGGTCTAATCAATTCCTTACTACTGTTTAACACCGCCAGGACACTATTGTGATTGTTGGGAACGACACTAGATTTTTATTCGGAGTTGGACGGTTATAATCTCTCGAAATAGCACAACTTGGGAGAATTGTTGTAAATCTAATGCGAAGCAAACCATTCCCAGTATATTTCAGCTCTTTCTTCAGAATACAAGCCATATATCGGTAACTTACACACGCGCTGTGTTTACAGCCGACTGCGACACACTTTACAGCTCACTACGGTACGTCACCCGATCCCAATCACCACCATCATACTACAAACGATTTGTGATCACCGATCACAGAAATTGATTCATAAATGTAGACACTTTTCCATAGGGTTCCACACTTCTCTCTGGAGTAAGCGCAGCGAACGCAAACCAAGTCGCGATCTGCGTTGTTTTAGAGAACATCGGCTGTTCCGAGTCGCTTCCTGCAAGTTCCTATCCTAGTCCTAAACATCGATATCGAAAAAATTTGGGTAAGCGACATTTTCAATTCTACCTCAATTCATGGGAATTAGAATAAAGAGGCTCATTGTCCTTGAAGCTTCTAGGCTTGGTAAATAGCATCGCAGAGGTTCACGTAGGACACGGTCAAGCGCAGAATCATTCATAGCCGTCCATGGCGCGAGTGGGACGGCCACTTACGGCTCCGGCTTACTCACTATCCATTCGCCGTATCGCGAGTTTTTTTTTCACTGTCCCACCACGGCTCCACGGTCATTTCTGTATGCCATAATAATCACACGCGTCTAACAAGCTCATCATCATTCTTTCACACATAAGTACCGGTGCCAAGGATCAGTCACAAGCAAGAAGCCAAAATAAGACCTCCCAACCTTTCATGTGCAGTGGTAGACAGTGGTGCGTATGGGACTGACTGGACGCGACGCGACGCGTTTCAAATTAAGTTGCAGCCCACGTGCAGCTGACCGGGACCCGTGAGTCATACGTAAAGTCAAAAATTCTGATCCCATCAATCTGATCAAAACTCAGGTTCATTCCAGTTTCATTCTCACCAACCCAGTTCACCGTCGACTTCGTTTCTCCGTTGCTCGGGAAAAAGAGTCTCATTCCCACTTGGTCGGCCGTACATATGATCAAAATATATTCATTCGGAAGAAATTCCTTCTGTTATATGGAGGAGGCTCCAAAGCTCCATTCCGGGCCTGAATCTATAGCAACCTAAACGTCTGCATTCAATTACGACCTGATCTTGAGAACCTCTTGGGTTGACTTGTCAACTGCTCTATCTGGCGGCACGGGAACGCGGAGGGAAGACGAAGCACGTAAGTTTCGCGAAGATAGGCGAGATTCCGGCCATGATCTGCTCGCAGTTTTCCATGCTTGTCGCTATGCATCAAACTTCGATTGCTACTCCAATTGGTTCTCGTCCCTGGCGGAGAACCGTCCTGTACTTAGCCGTGGCGTACTAGGAAACTCTTTAATTGCTTTCTCCCCAATCCCAGATTTACAAATTATCGTTCTTTGTTGCCCCCGCTCCACCATGAACAACCCGCAGATCTTGTGTGTGGACCTTCACCCCCTAATGCATTTGTGATCTCTGATGAGTTTCTGGCCGTTTTTTCAGCGATCATTTTCCTGGAGAGATCGATGAATATCCAATGTCGTTCGAACGCACATTCGTAAGTCCCCGATGTCGTTCTTCACTGCTCATAACTCACTATAATAATATTCTACAGTTTACGAATCTCTCATGCTGTAACATCATATTCCCAGATCTCCATGCACTTTTGGATCACCATGACGCCACGACATGTGAGCACACAATACAAGCCCACCACTCCTTCCCGGATACCCCGACATCATCGATGCACTCGCCCGCGTCCTCACCGCCTTCCTCTCCGAGCACCTACGGTTCTCCAGAGCCACCCCCAGTGCGCTGTAACATCTCTTACTCTTCTTTCTACCCCGTCTCCGCATCCATCCCCATGACGTGCCCAAACGCGCGCGCAACGACGACCGAGACTGAGACCGAGACCGAGTGTGCACTCAGTCAGTATACCCAGCCCCAGCCATCCATCTACCAGCCTGACGCATTCGCGCTTTCTGATTACCCCACCTACGAGCACTGCTACGACGCGGCGAAGCAGTACCTAGCCAAGGCGCCGGTACCACCGGCGCCTAAAGTCGAGCCGCTGCCATTAAATGTGAATGGACACGGGCCGAAGTTGAGTGCCGCTGATAATGCTCGACGTGGACGACCGCCTTCTTCGTCGGCCTCGTTTGACCGTAGGAGGAAGAAGAAGGGAAAGACTGACCTTGCTGGTGTGCCGCTTGCTGCGTCCAGAAGGAAGAGTAGGAAAGCGTATCCGTGTCCTGTATGTTCGTTCTTCAGTCTTATTTTCCAGAGGTTGTTTGCTCATTTTTTTTTTTGGTTGGTTGGGTGTAGATCCCCGGATGCACCAAGTCGTACCTCAACCCTAACGGACTCAAATATCACCAGGAAAAGGGGACATGCAAGATTGAACTCCCCATTCAACTGCCCGCCGATCCCGTTGTTGTTGCCACTGATACTGTTACTACTATTGTTAAGTCTCCATCTTTATCTCCGCCGCCACTTTCGCCCGCTGGCGCTCCAACGATCCCTGCACGAGTATCGACCCCAGCGCCTCCGCCGGAGCATCAGCACATCCACCATCCTCAACCCAGGCAGCTCCACAGCCCTGTTCAGTGGGATCCTGAAACAGTAGAGGACTTGAGTTGATGAGGAAATCTCGGACTTAGGTATACTGGTACCTTTGCAAAATATCCTGTAGCGTATTCAAGCTTTCTCTGCTCTCTGCTGCTTGCTTTTGTTGTTAATGTTATTTTTTATTCGTATCGGTGCACGCTTTATGTAATTGTACATAATATTAATGAGTTATCCGCTGGATGTACTTCTTGTCGAGCTTGAGGTTGAGGTTGAGCCGTGGAAACGCGTCGCGTCCTTTCATCGAGACCCCGTGCTGAGAAAACCTTTCCTTCCGTCCTCGTTTGTGTCGCTCCCGGAAGCGACATATATTTCCGGTCCGCTACCCGAGTTCCCCGGCGACCGACGAGTTCACCGCGCTTCATTCTCTACATTTCCCAACTTGTCATGATATCATAAATATGGATTGTCAATCCATATGCGTGCCGACCCGATTCAGATGTGTCTTCTACCGAAAGAAGGAAGGGAAGAGGTAGAATGATGTTTCCTGCTGCCACAGTCAAGTTGACTCGATACGTTACTTGCTTCTCGAATTCGAAGTTTGCTCGCCACAATGTTGCGATATATTCCAAGCCGTTTTTGTGCACTAGTATCCAGTATTCTGGACAGATCCAACGGGAAAAGGCCGGGTTAATTAGAATATGTATGTCGCAGATGTACACATACATACATGATTGCTCAAATTTAACCTTTCCGGGAGAAATAATTTACGATGGGAATGATGGTATAAGGCTCGATTTTTGGGTGATTGAATGATCGCCAATTGGTTTTGTGAAGACGTCGCCGTGAACTTGGTGCTAGGTTCAAGCGCTAGTATTCAGACTATAAGATAACATATCTGCCGTAGTCAAGTAAAATGTACACCGTAGTAAAGTAAAATGTACACCGTAGTAAAGTAAAACGTACACCGTAGTAAAGTAAAATGTACATAGGTAGAAGGTAGAAGATGAATACATCGCGAAAAGTAGTATACACAGTCAATAGTCCCGAATGTCAGAAACGGTATACATACAAATCCAATCCGTCCATCGCCTACGACCCAACACCAGCCAACACCTTGAACACCTCCTCCTGCCTTTCCCTAAACGCCCTAAGCCTCGTCATTCCAAGACTCAATGCATTAATCCTATTCGCAAACGTCAGCGCCCTCCCCTGCACACTCCTCCTCCCCGCCCCCTGTCTCCGTCCCTCCTTATACTCTGCCCCCTCTTCCAACATTCTCCACACCCTCTCCATCCTGCTCTCCGGGACCTCCTCGCCCCGCTGGACGTACCCCACGGCAAGCACACTATCGTCCTCCTGCATTTCCCTCGCCTGCGCACCGATCGCGAGGAGCTCGCGCATGAATGGCTGTAGCGCGGGCGGGCACTCGTCCAGGGTGAGAGGCGTGCCGAGCACGGTGAGCACGGCGCCGGAGGGGGTAAGGGAGGTGGTGGCGACGGAGAGGATGGAGAGGGAGACGCTGGCGAAGTAGGCGCGCGGGGGGTCGTGTTTGAGGAGGTGTCGGAGGGAGGGTAGGCGTTCGAGGGTAGAGGCGAGGGAGGCGTAGAGGGTTTCGCGGATGAGGTCGATGGAGGGGGAGGTTGGGGAGAGGAGAGTGGGTGTCGGTGTCGGTGAGGGGGTGCGAGTGTGGTGGAACCTAGGACTTGTTGCGGAAGGAGGTAATGAGAGGCGAGATGGAGACGGAGATGAAGGGTGGGTTGTGTATTGCGGAGATGGGGGAGGACGTGGGGCAGGGCACGGTGATGGATCGTAGAGCGGCGGTGGGACGAACGAAGCCTTTTTAGCATTCGGACTGTCGGGGTCAGTCCCTGAGTCGAGTGCAGCCTGTAGGTCGGACGCAAACCGATCCTGGAACGACCTACGCTGGCTAATTTCTATCGCTACAGCGCGCAAATCCGCTGCTAAACCTTCGATTGCTGGCTGATCTGTAGTCAGCGGTTCGAGCCCGCAGATCACGCGTGCGAGGTCATGTTGATGTTCGGGTGGAAGACTCTGTATTGTGGGGACTGTGTGTGCCCAGACGCGGAGGAAGCCAGAGAATGCGGGAGGGCAGTTGTCGAGTGATAAGTCGATTGGTGCTCCGGACTTGGTACTTCGCGGGAGAGGCACAGATGGGGGATTGGTGGTGCATCGTAGAGCTGCAAAGTACAGGCACAATGCAGGACCTGATAGTAATACATCAGAGGTACAATGGCGTATCATAGATTCAATCCAACCTGATATCATGAGATCACTTTCAGCACTACTGAGGACATCAGCATCGAGAAGCTTTTCAGCTTTCGCCTGGGTAAGTGAAGATTTGAGGTAGCTGTGGAATTTGTCCTGGACGTACTGCTCAGAGAGGACGTTGTGCGTTTGGGTCATTGAATGAGGTTCAGGTCGGAAAAGTCGGCTATTTTATATTCCGGAGCTTAGTTGCCGATCATCATAGCCCTCTCCGAACAGCTCGCTTCTTAGCGAAAGGTGTAGTCCGCAGCCTTTCTTTGTCCGATGCTGCCGTGGTCCGTCGGATGACGTTTGAGAATCCAAGTCGTCTTGTTCAATATGAACTGGCACTTTTACCTACCAGAGCCACCTGCCAGCTTTGCCACGGTACATGGAGCTGCAATAGACATTGCAAACCACCGGCCAGGAAATAAGCGTAACTGATCAAATTGAAAGGTATGTCTTAATCAGTTACCATACATGATACATTACCCATACCATTTCCTGTACCCATCTATTTCTTGACATTTCGATAGTCATTGATCAAGAAAATCAGTTCATTGTACGAGTACTGAACAAATCAAGAATATGCAACTACGTACAAGGATAGAGAGCGTGAACAGGACGGGCAAAAAGCATCAAAAGACCACGCCAAAGTCATCGTACTTCTTGTTGGGCTTATTTTTGAGCTAAGATGAAACGAAACAGTCATCACCGTTGCCCATCCAAGAGATTCATTACCGTGGTCAGCGGAGGCGGGCGAGCACATGTGACGGGACGAACGTCGAATGCTGAATGTGGAAAGTTGCGATGTGGCGTAGACTCAGCACCGAGCAGCCTTGATAAGCGAACGGGAGAGACAATTTGAGTATTGAAACACACTGATAACCTACATCGTATGTGTATAAATCCGTCCAAAAGTTATCATACAGCATGATGGATTCGGTAGGCATGAAGGGAAATAAATGTAAGGTTATTAGTCGTCAAAAATATACATACATAGTAACAAAACGACGCACTGAACCCAGCCTGTCTGAAGGCCTTAACAAACGAGTGCCAGTTCATTAGTGACAGAGCTTCCAGAGATGCTGAGCTATATAAAATATAAATTGCATATATAAAATCAAAAAAGACGTGCATATATCCACTTGAGTTGAGTTGTATTATGTATATCCCAACACGACTTTCAATATGAAACTTTTTTTTCGAAACTCAATCAGATGGCTGAATATCTGATGTGTACCTGAGCGTCTGTTTGCCATTGTGGCACAAAGGTACTGTAGATATCCTATGGGGTATGAGAGAAGAGTGAGGGGTTTAAAGTTTAAAGGGCAGAGATTCGTAGTGGAGGAAAGGTAAAAATGAGTGTCCACTAACCTACGCGGTCACGTGAGTAGTAGCCATCCAAATATGTACGTAATTTGAATTTCCCGATTTTGCCAGGCCGACGGGCTTCTCACGCTGGCTGGTCCACACACATGATAGAGGATACAGCACTTTGTGTCAAAGCTCAGCACTCAGTCCTCTTGCAGTGATAAACGTGACAACATCGGCTGTACATGGATAATAATCAACATACATTGATCGATGTCTCCCTATCGCTTGCCAAATTCTAATTGTGGATCCTTGTGGGTCCCACTTTTCTGATTTGCCCTGACCTTTTGACATATGTTGAAAAAAGAACAAGGGAAAAGAACAAAACACGCATCTTGTTTTGTTGTTTGATTCCAGTACAAGATGACCGCGTCGTCTTGTGGTGGCTGTATTTTCAACACCACATCCAAAACTACAGAGAAACTTCACCGTGACCGCGTACCGAGCCTGAATTTGCGAATGTCCCAATTCTGCAGACAGATTCAACCTCCGGAAGGATATCTGAAGTATTACCTTCGTCATGTAAGTCCTCTCCTCCTCCCTCGTTCTCACCTGTCAACTGAAATTAATCTCTTAGTTAATCAAACACGGACAAAAGCTCCTGGTCTACCCAGGGGCATTTACGTATGGCCCAGCTCGGCATCCAGAGAGTGTGTACATACCATCGCGCATCCGTTTTGGTATGTAATTCTGAGCGCGATATGTTATGTATCTTCCAGATCTCTCGGCGAATTCGACGAGCGAATATGGGATACCGTGTCTCAGACCGCTTCTACGAACACCTGATGGGGCGGATTTGGCGTGTTTTTTGCTTCTTCAGACTTCGAGCAAGCCGAATCATCCGAGTCATTTGCGGAATCCTAAACAGGACTTACAGCATCAGCATCAGCATCAGAAGCAGGAACAGGAACAGGAACAGACACAGACACAGAAAGAGAAAGAGAAACAGGAGATTGAGTTTGAAATCACACCCTCAGCTGGAGACGCGCGCGCGACGGTGCTGATGTTCCTTGGGAATGCGGCGCAGAATTGGGAAGAGATGCATTTGGCGAAGAGGTTTTGGATGTTAGGGTGTAATGTCCTTTTGGTTTCGTATCGCGGGTGTGTGCTTCTTAGTCCTGAATCAGCCCGGATTTCACTGGAAAGTTTGTCGTTTTCTGATTTTCTTTTGTGGTGATAGGTATGGGTTTTCGACGGGGACACCTAGCGAGGAAGGTATTTGAACGCTTTCCGTCTCTCTCATGTGGTTCTGCTGTTTTAAATTGATTATGTGATCCCTAGGGCTCCAGATCGATGCACAGACGGCGCTGGATTATGTTCTCAGTGAGCCGTACCTGGCACAGACACCAATCGTATGTCAAAATCCTAATATGCAAGGCGCGCGTTAACTTGAAGATTTATTATAATCATGGCAGATTCTTCATGGGTACTCTCTAGGCGGTGCGGTCGCCATTCATCTCGCGAGCCGGAACCCGTCCAAGGTGCGTAAAACCACCCACATCCATGCCCATTTCGCGCGTGTGTGCTTAATACTGCCTTTTCTATTACATATTGCAGATTGCAGCCCTAATCATAAGCAACACCTTCCCCTCCCTCTCTTCCCTCCTCCGCTCCCCCTCTACATCCTACCGCTACTTCCGGCCCTTCGCAACACTGGGACTGTGCACGCAGAAGTGGGACTCGGAGAGGAAGATGAAGAGTGTGGAGAGGGAGACGAGGGTGTTGATGATTAGTGGGAGGAAGGATGGGGTTGTTCCGCCGGTGATGATGGATCAGCTTTGGAGGGCTGTTAAGGGGAGGGGAAAAGGAAAAGGGGAAGGAGGGAAGGAGGGTAAGGGTAAAGGCAAGAATGTGCGGAGTTTGTGGCGGTGGCGCGGGTGGTGGGGATGCAAAGGAAAGGTGGAGGGGAAAGAAAAGAAGAAAGGGTATGCTGAAGGTGGAGGTGTGTGTGGAGCTATTAAGAAACGGTGGAAGTGTTTGCGTGGGTTGAAATCGAAGAGTAGGGACGAGGATCAGACTGAGGAGTCGATATATGGAGCACTGGCAGATGATATACCAACGGAAGATGATGTGTTCGTTGAGATTCCAGATGGGACCCATGGTAAGTTTTCTTGTTTTCCGCATCGTCATTTTTAGGTCCTCGAAGTTCGAACTGAACTGGTGGTCTCTTGACAGAGGACACAGAGACTCTGTACCAGTATTGGGCGGCTGTAGGTGATTTTATACGGACCCTGCCAGTGAGGAATATTCATCGGATGTTCGATAAACCGCCGTTGGGTTCGGCTCAGAGACGACGATGGGAGAACCGAGGAGGGAATCTAGTTGTTCGTGAGAGTGGTGCTCAGACAAGGGTGTTTGTGCTTCCGTAATGGAGTAAGTATTACGGTGCGGGTGTCCGTGATTGACATCTTGCCGTAATTTTGTGTGTGATTTTATGTACTTATGTATACAGTTATGGCTATGCGTCGCAACTACGGGACCGACTGCTTTGGATATTAGGTGTCTGGTTGCTAGCGAGGGTGGTTGATACGACAACCATCATGACCTCGAGTCTCAGTTAGGATCAGCGTATGTAATTATGAGTATCAAGTAAGTACGTGATTGAATGAAATGTTACTGCGGGTAAGGAGGGTGACAAAAACCGACATTGATGATTTAAGAATTTATCCATCAGAGGTGTTCTCTTCAGGGTATTTATGGTAAGAAGATATTGCGCCTGCGGTGATGAGATGGCTATGAAACATATCATAATTCAAGTCCGAGGCATGGCATCGAGTGTTTCAATCTGAACATATATATTAAAGTCACATTGGATGGATTTCGTATTTAGTTTGGTAACCCCCACCTTAGCCCACCTCACCCACCCACCCACCCACTCATTCACTCCTTTTAATTATAATTACGATCCAGAGTGCGATGTCGGTGAACACAGCTCCGATGGTCACACACACGGCGCAAACCCAGGCAATCACGCCGATCGACCAAGTTGATGATATACTGGAGATGTTCTACACCGCGAACGATCTCCCAAACTTCAAGTAAGCACTCACGTTCGCTGCTGATCTTGAAACAATCCCTACAATTGTGCTCAGTCAACAAGAACAAGAAGACTTGGCGTTCTACGAGTTGTACGACGACAATTTGGATCTAGATTTCGGCATGGGCATGGGCATGGAGGACCGGGATTGGGACCGGTACCTCTCCATGAGCTCGTTCAAGTTCCCAGCACCGCCGCTGTATCCCATGAATGTGAAAAGCGAGGAGGACCCGTGGGGGGATATACTCGACTCGTTGTTTGTCCCGGACGCGGATGGTGCGGGTACAGGTGTGTTTGAGTTTAAGGGGTTTGAAGGGGGTGATGTTGACATTGTCATGGACGTGGACACGAGTGGCAAGGAGAGCTTTGGCAGCGAGCGGGACGTGGGCGTGATGTCCATGCCGTTGTATGTCATTGTCTATGGTAAGTACGCCCCCATCCAAGTATTTCGTCAGTGTGATATCGGGTTGATGAGGTACTTACTGTGTGTATTTTACAGAAAATGGGGTAATACGGAGTGCTGGTGAGGAGGTAGATCCGGAGTGATGATGTATCATTTGGATACCATCGAGATGGTTGGCATAGAAATCAAAATGCTATGTACGTCGTACTTAGCCGGTGTGCGATTCTGGACATGGTCTGTTCTTAGGTCCGTGAGACTGCTTGACGCTCCTTGTTAGTTATGTATCTGCTTAGATTATTTGTAAAATAGAACATTTGTAGAATTAGTTGTGAAACGCTGCGATAGATACCCGACCGAGCCGTTCGACGAAAGTAATCTTAGAACACAACATCATTGTGCTGTTAAAACGTTGCGGCACGGAAGTTCTTTTGAATGTTTAATGTTTGACGCCCATTTCTAGTAAATTTCGAGGATGCTTGACTACAAGTTGCAAAATTTGTGATGAACTTGAATGAAGATGATGACAGAAGAATGGTCACGGAAGAAAAACACATCAATGTGGGGAAAGGGTTTGTTGACTGTTGTTTGCCCAGTTTGGACATTGTTCGTGCATGTTCGTGGCAGGGCCAGCCGCTTGAACAGTGAAATGTCCAACTAACTTGACTTCAACCAACCACCACAGCAAAATCATGGCGAGTATTTGCTGTTTTATTCGTTTCGTTTCGTTACTGACGTTTCTCTAGGCAACTTTCGGACGCAACAGACAATCTGTTGCTGATATTCAGCAGCAACTTCAAGATATCTTCACGAACCACCCGAAAACTCAATACAACGATCAAGGGGACCCAGTTATACCAGCCGATAGTCTAGTTGATGTATTCGACGCATTTGAAGACCTCTATGAAGGCGTCAGACTGCTCGATGGCGATGAAACGATCCTCTTCCAAAACTTTCTCAAGCAGAACCCCGGTCTCCAGTGTACACCGGCCATTCTAGTCCAGTATATCGCACAGAAGACGCGCCACACTCCACCGCGCAGCCCAGCATCCACCGATGAAGACAACGAACGCGGACGCTCGAGTGACCGCGATGGGGAACAGTCTCGATCGCCGAGTAGCGATTCATGGTCGTCGAGTGGGCCACCACAGACACCTTTGTCTGCGAGATCACCTTTTGATAATGAAAGACGCCAGCGCTCGACACCGCTCGCGAGTCATGCGCCGTCAAGTTGGACGTCGAAGAGGCCTACACCTGCTTCGAGGCGCAAGAGCGACGCGGGAAGCCGGAGTGATTCCGAGGTGAGTGACCTTGTCAAGTTATATTCAATTCACATAGATAAAAACTTCAATGTAGTTCTCTAGCAGCCCCAATACATACGGGCGTACCTCCGGACGAACACGTACGCCATCCAACCCGACCTCACCGGCTCTGTCCCCGCGGCTCAACAATTTCTCCCCGCCTTCGCGACCACAATCACGCACACAATCACACTCAAATTACAGCAGTTTCGCACTCGGAGACGAGGATAACGACGACACGATCGACGCGAACCCGTTATACGACTACCGCGGACGGCGGAATGACGATGGGTTCCTCAAGTCCGTTTCTTCGCTTCCCCTCCCACGGACGGACGATTCGGATCCAGATGATGAAGACACGTCGTTAGGGCTTGTCATGGATCGTGCGACGGCAAGCTCGACGGCGTCGATGGAGCCTATGGACCGGCTGGACGCGCTGCAGAGGGCGAATACGGAGCTGAGTAGGAAGCTCAACGATGCAGATAAGACTTTGCAGAATAAGCTTTCGGACCATGAGTCGGAGCTTGAGGAGATGCAGGGCCGGCTGGAGGAGATGCGGACCGAGTTGAATGCGACGAAGCGCGAGGAGAAGGAGTTGAGGTCCAAAGAGGTTAGTGTCTATCGTCCTGCCTCTTGTTTTGTGGAGAGCGTATTGGCTGACTTAACCCTTGCTTGTTTCAGCGACAAAATATGGCACAGATCGGGCAGTTGGAGCTCGAGATTGCAAAAGTAACGAAAGCTTTAGAACATGCACGGACGACATACACGAGCCTACAACGACAGTACCAGGAACAGTGCAGTACGTGTTCTTGCCACCCCCCATACATAAATGAGTAGACTGGCCAACACTTACCCCCACCCTCACAGCCGCATCCGAACGATACCGCGACGACCTGCGCCAGCGCGAGGAGTTCATCCGGTCCCTACGCGACGCCGCATCGCTACACGAGATGGAGACCGCTAAATGGGCAAAAGAGCACGAGACGTATGAGGCGCGGCTCCTGCTCCTCGAAGACGAGCTCTCAATCGCGCAGCAGGCGCACGTGCAGCTCGATGAGCAGAAGCAGGAGAATCTATTGCTCAAAGAGACGATTGACCGGATGAGGTTTGATATGGATGAGATGAGGCATAACGTTAATTTTGTTGGGCCGCAACAGGGGAGTGGGCAGTCGAGCGCGGCCAGCACGATTAGTAAGAGTCTTGGGGCGGAGTTGGGGAGGATGGGAAAGATGAAGGGCGGGTGGGGGTTGGATATGGAGAACGATGAGGAGACGGAGGTGGAGGAGACGTTGGAGGTGGAGGAGGAAGGGGAGGAGACGGAGGGGGAGGATGTGATTCAGACTATCATTACGAGGACGAAGAGGGTGAGTTGTAGTCATGCTCTTTTTGTTCGTCCCGTTGATGTTTTTGTTTGTAGAAGGTCGCAAGTCGCGCGAATAGGATAGGTATCGAGACAAGGACGTTTGAAGAGACAAAGGAGTACTCTGATAGTTCTTGTCAATATGACCCCTACCTCTTCTACGCAGCACACCCCACCCAGACCGATCCCGAGCCTAAAATTATCCGCGTCTCATTCAGCACACAAACCGACGAACCACGAGTCTCAACTTTCGCGACACAGACGGAGCCTGAGCCCGTGGCTGTTCCACGCATAATGGCTGAGATGGAAGTCCAAACCGACGACATTGAGGAGGAGGAAGCCTCCACGTCCGGGTCTGGGACCCCATCACCACCATCCGAACAACTTGAAAGCCTCGCCTCGTCCTCATCAACTATCGTCCCATCTCCTCCGACCCCCAGAGCACGTCCACACCTTCTCCCCGAACACGACGAGCCCCCTGCATACAACCAGATCAACCCAGATGAGCAGGAGCAGGACCCGCGCGAGTGGCGCGCGTTGGTAGAGGTGCTGCGAAAGTATCATCCCGGCACGAAGATCCCCCTTGAACCCATGGAGGGCGGTATATCGGCCGAGGCGGCTGCGGAGTGGAAGGCGCTCAAGGAGGAGATGGGCGTCGAGTGTTTGGTTATTGATAAACTCATCGAGCAGTCCGAGCGTGCGCCGTCCACGTCCAAAGCGACGAAAGCCGGAAATGGGAAACGCCGAACGAGCCGGTTCTACAATATCTATAACACGTATGTGTATGGCGGGGACAAGGACCCCTCAACGCCAACGTCGACGGCGAGCATGGCGATCTGGATCGGCGCGTCGGCGCTCGTGTTGTTGGCTGCGAGTCCGTATCTAGCGCCACAGTATAGTGTGCCTGGCGGCCCGACGTACTACGACCGTGCAGCGTGGAGCAGTTTTAATTCGATGCAAGCAGCGGGTGAGGGATTTTCGCCGGACGGGACGGCCGTGTGGAACTTCCTTGGTCGTGTGGGTGGTGGAGCGGCACGTATGGCTCGTGGGTGGCCCACATAATTCATGGGTGTCATTCTGCCATCTCGAAGAGTGATTATGGTTTCCCTTTTTCTTTATTTAATCATCTTTCGATTTTCGACGGGGTTCCTTTTCCATAACTCGGTTCTGTCGAGTATACTTTTCACCCCTCTTTTTTCCTTTTCTTTCGTCTTTTCTCTCTTCGACACGCTTCTGCTGCTTCTGGAAAAATCCATCCTAACGCACCCATGCACATGCCGATTTTCATATGCGACGTCCTTCTGATTGTCACAATAATTTTATGATGCTTAGGCTTCCCTTATGCTCCACACCACCACTCATCATCATTCCCCCATACTTTATTGTAACTAATACCCCTGCTTGTGTAATAATATCTCTCCCTGATCTTGATACCTTCGAATTCGAAGCGCACTCGCGGTGCTATTCTTTCTCTTATAGCTACCCGGCTGTAATTCTTCTTTATGTATGCTGTAAAAAGTGTTGTACAAATGCAGACACTGGTAGCGTCGTCTAGAGACCAGTAATACTATATCCAATACAGCCTTTGTAAAAATGTGAAAAGAAGATCAAAGTTGGGGCAGGAGTAACCCTCTCTAAGATAAAAGAGAAGGAGAATAATAGTTTGTGCGTTTGTTGGGTGGTGATGGGTGGTGAGATGGAATGGATTCTATGTAAGTGGGCGAAAGACAATATACACCCATTACCGGTATTAAGAACTTGGAAGGGACGCAGACCACGCCTGAGCTTAGAGGTTGAGGTGGTTCAAGTTGAAGAGGGGTAAGGTATGCGCCAGCGGCCATCCATACTTACATACTTATGACACTCGTGTTCCGGCTTGCGCTTCCTCAGCCTGTGATGAGTAAGAGCTCGGTGGCGTTTGGGATGGACGAAGGTCCCGTTGAGGAAATGAAGTGAGAAGTAAAATCATCAGGCAACTTCGCGCCGCAGTGAATTGGATCTCGTCTCCCCCTCCCTCCCCATTCCTGTACCTATGTTTCAATTCCTTTATTCGATTCGATTCCTCAGTCAATTGCCGTGAATCTTGGCCGAGCATGTATGGCAGTATTTGCCCTAGCGAATTTGAACTTTTGGCTTCCCAACACATTGAACAGAGCAAGCAACACATTGAACAGAGCAAGGAAGCGGATAGAGCCATGGGCTGGGATCCCGAGGTATCCTAGAGCATAGATGGCGTACGATAGTACCTCGTACTTCTCCTGTTCATTCGTGTCCTCACGTGCTCTGCTCTTACATGACTCTTGACAACAACATCCGACTCGTAGCGACTTACGGTACGATGCTTTCCTCTCCGAGTCTGTCAAGTATTGGAAACCAAACCCGGACGTGCGTAAGTTGAAGTTACCTGTCTATGCCCTATCGATCATATACTCTCTCGTCTTCCCTCTGTAACCTCGTAATATGTACACTCGAACGTTAACCTCAAGGTTGCAGATACACTCCGCCGAGTTTCAGTAGAGTGCATACGCGATGTCAGTTTTACTAGAGCTGGAACTCAGGACAAGTTGAGTTTGTTTAAGTTGACAATACTGACACTATTACTAGTAGTAAGGTTCGACATCTGCTTACTCACCCCCAGGTTCTTTTGGATTTATATATAGCGCCGCCACTCCCTGTGTCTTCATATCATCTTTACCACCATCCACAGAATGTCCTCCAACAATAACACAAACATTCAGGAAGCCCTCTTCCTCGAATCAAAGCAGGGAAAATTCGTCGTCAGATCACGAAGCATTCCCAATCCTGGCCCCGGGCAGCTTCTCGTCAAAGTTCTTGCAACAGGCCTTAACCAGATCGACTGGAAGATTCAGAAATACGGTATTATTATCGAGAGATTTCCTGCTGTCCTTGGGACAGATATCGCCGGTGAGGTTGAGGTTGTCGGCAAGGGTGTGACATCATTCAAGAGAGGAGATAGAGTGTACACGGCTTTGGGCCTATTTAATAGCGTGTTTTGTATGCTGATCAACCTATAGATTATCTCACGGAACCTTTAATCCTGATTTCTCGAGCTTCCAGCAATATACACTCACCAATGCTGAGTTTACTTCAAAGGTAAGGCTTAATGGTAATCTTTTCCAAGAATGCCTACACGTGCCCCCGTCAACTTGTAGATTCCCGCAAAATTCTCGCACGAAGATGGAGCAACAATCCCCTCCACCCTCGCTCCCGCGTATGTAGGCCTCTACAACAACTATCCTTATGGCCTGGGACTTGCAAAGCCTACCGAGTTCGCGAACCAGGGCAAATATGCTGGCAAGCCGATGGTCGTACTCGGTGGCGCTAGTTCGGTTGGTCAATTCAGTATGCACAACAAACTAAACACCAGAACAGATTTCTAATCGATGAACAGCCATCCAACTCGCCAAACTCTCTGGATTCTCACCCATCATCACTACGGCATCCCTCAAACACACCGAGTTTCTGAAATCCATTGGAGCGACACATATCTTCGATAGGAACCTCGCAACTGATGGGCTCAGAACTGAGATAGAAAATTTGACGAAGGAACGCATTGATGTCGTTTACGATGCCATATCTTCCCCAGTCACGCAACAGACTGCCCACGACCTCCTCGTCCCTGACGGTACCCTCGTCACCACCCAGGACCTGGAAATCAAAAAGAGCCCCAACATGAGTCATATCGCAGTCCAGGGTGTCCCACGTCTTCCGCAGAATAGGAAGATCATTGAGGAGTTGTATGCCAAGCTTTCGCAGTTCCTTGAACAGGGAGCGATAATTGTGAGTACCGACTTCTTCAAGTCAATCAACCTTGTCTCGAGTTAACGTTATATAGCCCCATCGATCCCGAGTGTTGCCTGGTGGCTTGGAAGGCATCATTGGAGGATTGAAAGAACTGGAAGAAGATCGGGTGTCAGGAGTTAAGTTGGTCGCACAACCATGGGAGACGTAAGGAGGAATCAAGGAGTAGCATTCGGAGCCCAACGGCTTTGAAGCAAATGAAAAGACTAGAGCTTGTGTAATCATAGTTTTTTGTTACATCGGACAGCAAAAAGTCATGTACATGTGAAGGACTGAGAAACGTATTTGATTAGCCACTAGCTAGCTATCTGAAGAGCCGAGGAGAGTGTCCAACTTCCTTTCGATGCTGATTGCATGAGAGTGTGAGTCGTCCATGACAGATTTTATACAGGTGTAACACTGTAAGTGTGGTAGCTTCTTTTTGTAAATTGTTCTGCATGGATCGCTGACAAGAATGAAGGTATTAGTAGAGAGTATAATGGCCAGCCAAAAATTGCAAATTGAAATATCGATATTCTATCATTTCGTACTCTCATATAGTTACCGCACATGCTTAATTGGTCCTTTATTCATGTTGCATGTCATAAAATTTGAGAATAACGGCTCGGAGAATAAATTTATTGATTTGAGTTCGAAGGAGGAGGAGGAGGAGTATATTATACTGACGTGGTCCCCAATTGGAACGGTCATTTCACCATGGATAGGATAGCTACTTATTGGCTGTTGTATGTGTTGGGAGTAAGAATGATGGGAAGAAGAGGGAGATGAGGGAGAAGACCGAGGAGGGACCTTGGATTTTGACTGGAAGAAGGCATGGAGGCCAAAGGAGGGTTTTTGGGAAATTCAATGGCCAGGAAGGAGGGGAAGGGAGGATGCAGAGGATGGAGGTGTTGTTGCTGGAGCTGGAGAGATCGATCCTGGTGTGGTGGCAGGTATTTATGGTTGCTTGTACTTTGAGTATTCGCCAGACTCACTGTCTTGTGGACCAAAGAGTCTGCAAATATTGTCAAACATGCCTAAGTTGCCACTATTGGCAAAAGGAGACCCTATTTCAGATATTCCCTCTCTCAAACCTGTGTTGTTATTGAATTAACAACAGAAGATTTCTAGATGACATTGTGTGGATACTGGAGGGAACCAAATGGAGATGTGCCACAACTGTTCCAATTTCTAACTGTCAGGGGACATACCTCTCCTCCCCATTTTCCCTCTCCTCCACTCAGTTCCACTCAGTCCCCTCCATTCAGTTCAAGCTCCATGGCACCCTGGGAGCAACGAGCATGCTTGAGGCTTAGTCAGCAACAAGCATTCTTGGACACTCAGGCCTCAAGTTCAGTTCCACTCCAGAATTCAGCCTGGAGCCATTTCAGTCACTTCCTTTCTGTTCTGGGCTGACTGCTTAGTCAGCAATGAGCATTCTTGATAGCCATGTGACCTGCCCACCTGACCCTCACACCATGACCGGCTAACAAGCCTGCTTTTTTTTTTTTTTTTTTTTTTAAATCACATCTTATTATGCGCACGGCCCAGTGGGACCATGTTGCGCGGTACTACGGAGGTTTAGATATGCTACTACAAGAGCCACGAGATACCACGTCCCCCCGCGTATGCAGAGAATGAATGGGTCAGCTTTTCCGAAGCTGTTTTAGGTCGTGCTCCCCTAGTACACCCAGGAGCGAGAGAAGGCAGAGTATCGGTGTGGTACGTGTGACAGGGGGCTGCCCATGAGGTGTGGGTGACGGGGCCGAGCAGCATGACATTGTGCCCAACCCGAGGGGAAAGATGGTAAGGTGAGGATGGGGAGGGTGCCGACAATAGTGTGAGTGTAGTAGAGTATATTAAATGAGTTTTGTTTTGTGAGGCTCAGACAAGCCGTGCAGTCAGTTCTGGGGTGTTGTCCTTGTTGAGGGGTTGAGGCGGTTTGTCGCAGTGACGAAGCTAAACAAATGTTTTAAGGCATCAGGTTTCGTGAGGAGGTATGACATGGACTCAGCTTTGCGTCGTAACTTCTGTCGGAGGTACCGGTGTCTCTCAAATTGATAGTTGCGGCATTCAAAGAGCATGTGCCGGACAGTTTCTACTGTCAAATTGCCACAGTGGGGGCACATGGGGGTCTCGGAGCGTTTGATGCGAAACAGGTACTGGTTTAGGGGGATGTGTTGGGTGCAGAGTTGGATGTGGAGAGAGGCATGGCGGCGTTCGAGGGGCTCGACGAGTCGCAGGTATTTCTTTGAGGGGTGCGACTGGTCGATGGTGTGGCTGCGGGCAAATCTCGGGGACAGTTTCCACCGTTTCTTCCAAGTGTCATGTAGCTCTACAAGAGACAAGCCTGCTTAATAAACACCCCCCCCCCCCCCTCCCCCCGCCCCCCCCCCCCCCCCCCCCCCTCCCCTTAACTGGGCTAATATGCCCAGATTCCCCTAGTTCCTCAACCTAGCAATATCTATGAATATTTACCAGGTTTTTTCCCTTCGAGGGAACACTTCTTATAGTAGATATAGTTTATCATATAAGTCACGTTCTGCTTCCCCCATGCCGTCCTCTGGACGTTAGTCATCATCACCCTGCCCCATCAATACCTCCGCCCACCACCATCAACAACCATCAAACACTTTCCCGTGCCCTCACTCCCATCAATTTTCCATTCAACCTTCAGATACCTCCGCCCACCACCATCAACAACCATCAAACACTTTCCTGTGCCTTCACTGCCATAATTCTTTGTTTGAACTTCCTGCACACAACAATCAAGACATTTCCGCCCTGCTCTGATGACATCAAACCTTTGTATATACCTGCCTGACGCTGCTCAAGCCACAGCTGCACACTTCTGAGGATATGTATATTGTCCAGTACTTAGAATACAATGCACAAACCATATGTATAACTTGTAAATTAATTGCATTAAAGTATGTATGTTCAAATGACAGAGGGAGGTACTTCTATGATGAGGGGGTCACCATTGTTGATGAAGAACCCATGCTTTCCTTGTTCTTGCATGGACCCCTCTTTTTGCCTGCATCATATCGTTGCTTTCACTTCCTACCAGCAGCTGGAATGGTGCCTGGACCTGATGAATTGATGAAAATTGTAGCCAATGATGGCGTGGCAGTGATGATGGTATTGTTGGTGTTTGACGTGTCTGTTGGGCTATTGTTTTTGTTCTCATTGGTTGACATCGTGGCCATGCCATTAAAAGGAGCAGAGGATGAGGGTACGTTGTTGAGGGACAAGGGTATGTCGCCGGAGGATGAGACGTCACCAGGAGAGGGGTCCAAGGACAGCAAAAGGGTTAGTGTGGGTCCTGTCAACATGTCAG
>JAGGAX010008425.1:0-27790 GCA_017657335.1 Termitomyces titanicus | reverse complement strand
AACTCGGAATACCCTCAGTCATTGATACACACATCGACTGAGTGTGTCCGTTTTACCTTACTTAGTCACACTGTCGCTACTTATATACGTAGTATTGTATTCAACAGATAAATCATAATACAGTCGTTGATCCATACACAACTGAGTATTGTATTCGACAGGAGTGACCGAATAGTCTGCCACAAATGTTTCTGCTCTACCATGTAAGTATCAAAACTGCGCGTAGAATGTACGAATGCAGAATAATTGTGGGCTGCAAACGCGCGTGTGGAGGTAGCTGAAAATATACATGCTGTTGGAAGTAGGATTTAAGAGCAATTGGAGGCCGCCATGTGTCCGAGAACAATTCTAGGCTGTCGTAGGAGTAGGATACATGAACGATGCTAGACTGCGCAAATGAGCAGGTGGGATGAGTAGAATGCACCCTACACATCGCAGGTTATACGATGTAAGGGCAGGACTGCCCATCCAATGGATAGAACTGCCAGGAAGACCGAAGGAATATTGGCAGTGCAGTTCACAAATAACATTACTAGTACTGCAGAACTTGTGTGAGACGCGGTATGGGATGCAAGCAGAAGAAAGGGTTTCGTTGCCAATATAGGATGGAGCGCCATATGAGCAGTGTATGAGTATGAGTTCAAAGCACATTATACAAGACAGGCTGGTACAGAGGGTTAAGAGCTGCACGATGAAAGAAAATACGGCAGAAACTAGAAGCTGTAAGCACTGGGATACAGGAGCTATATAGACCAGAGAGCGGCGGATGCAATAGGCACTTTCCACCGAATAGAGGCGTAGTACCTTGGTGTGCCCGTGTCTGCTTGGAGAATGTGCTGCGCAAAGCTGCCCACGTAAGGAGGGGTGCAGCAGGAGTAGTGACGTGGTCATTGGGTTAGAGATGTCAATCCTAGAAGGAATTGCCTGAGTGTACGCTCTACTTGTTTGAAACTGTCCTTCCACCCGCCAATGTAATCGTCCAGCTCATTGGAGGATCTGGAATAGCGGACAGGAGACAGACAGATTGAGGTAGCAGTGACCGCGACTTATTGGATACTAGTCAGAGGATGGATTTAAGGAGGCGAGGAGGTGTCGATGAGAAAGCAATGGATGAAAAAAGGAAGAGACGAAGAGACAAG
The DNA here is from genome assembly GCA_017657335.1 of Termitomyces titanicus. Classification (NCBI taxonomy): domain Eukaryota; kingdom Fungi; phylum Basidiomycota; class Agaricomycetes; order Agaricales; family Lyophyllaceae; genus Termitomyces; species Termitomyces titanicus. The sequence goes on along the minus strand of JAGGAX010008425.1, from coordinate 26,651 downwards.
GATCAAGAGTTCAGCGATGATGCTAGAATGAGAGTGCGTAATTGTCAAAGTTCGAGGATGCCCTCGAAACAAGTTCAGCATTCATCTCGTGCCTCCTCTCTATAGGTTTCCAACAGGAGGACAGCATCAACTAAAAAAGGACAGCGGATGACGAAAGCTAACCTGACCTTGGAGGGCAACTCTTGGACAGGAGACGGACAGTCGATTTGAAGTCTGAAGCCTTAGGTAGCGGTAAAGGTGACTGCGGCTTGATGTGATACTAGTCACTAATAGAGAAGAGTTAAGGAGGCGATGGGGGATCTAGCAGCGGATGAAAGAAAGAAGAGACATGAGACGGTCGAGCGATGAATCGGATGAAAAGACTTGGAAAAGACATGTGACTCCTCAGTGGCGGACCCCTGGGCTCCAAACTTCGCCTTCTGCATTGGTTCTACAGTCAAATATCATCCCGTGCCTCCTCCGGACTTGCAACAAAAGGACCCCTCATCAAAATGGACAGGGGAAGAAGTTGACCTGACCTGGGGAAGGCAATCGTACCCGTCCTTTACATGCTTTACAGCCTAGCACAGAACAATAGATCAACACTAGTAGGAGCGATGCGACCCCAAGAAGACTCATGGAAGAATATTTGCAGAGAAGCTCCAAGATGCCAACACGTGAGAGAACTCGGACAAGGGAAGTAAGTCGTAGTTTCCGATGGTCACTCGCCTGAAGTCAAAAAACAAGTGTAAGCGAACGTCTAGAGTTCGACTTCACTGAGAGACGAGCACGCAAAAACAAGTGACTGTTCATGGGAAAAAACTACTAACTAACTCGAAAACATATATATGCATGTACTGCTTCCTCTTCAGAGGTAGTCGCGATCCAAGTGAGACCAAAGACCCGATCGTGAACGCGATCGAAAAAGACCAAACCCAATCCAGTGACTGTGCTTCCACAAGAGTCCATTCAGGCCTCGCTAGCAGGCTCCAACAGTGATTCTAATGACCTCAAGTCAACATTCTTTGATACCGATGCCTTTTGGGATGACAAGATGGAAAGCTTGGATTGATTGCGCTTCGCACCTGCTGGTGAATAAAAGGCGCAGCGAAGTACGAGAAATCCCCAACCATCTCTTAAACAGGGATCACCTGGTGAATTAAAATGCTATTCAAATCCATCGTCGTACGTGTCTAATCATCTGTTGACAACTGAGGCCGTGGCTGAGTTATGGATGTAGGCCTTGTCTCTCGTCCTTGGCAGTGCCATCGGCCAATCTGTGCCCTGGTCCACCCAGAACGGCATGTCCATCGTCCAGAATCCTATTGGCAACGGAGACACTCGCATCTACTACCAACCAACCTCTGGTACTATCTCCCAGCTTATAGTTAGCGGTCCATTCGATGTCGGCAAGGTCTCCCCTCGAGTCCCTGAAATCATCGCACCCGCGGCTCGAGTCCTCCCGGGCACGCCTATCGCTGCTGCCGTTCTTGGTCCAGACAATTGGAAAGAGGTAAGTATTTTTCTTGGCTTTCGTATAAGAAGGAATACACCGGGCCTGACGTTGATCAATCTCAACAGATTCATGTGTTCTTCCTGTCTCCGGACCTGGTACTCAGCCACTCTTATTGGGCCCCGGGTGGCTGGCACGGCGGACCCAACTGCAGGAAATGCCTCACTCGCCTAGGTATCAAAGTCTCGCCTAGCACCCACACCATATCTGCCACGATCGACTCGGTCAACAATATCGTATCGGTCATTTTCGTGGATGCTAATAATCCTGAAACGCTCAGTGAGGCGATCCGAAGGAACGGTACCTGGGCTGTTAGTCCTCTTACTAAGTAGATGGAGTGGTTTGCCCCCACCCACCATGTGAGCATCAATGCTCCGACAGATACGAATACTTTCTTTCTTGATCCACGTATTCCATTTAGTTGGTTTGTTACCTTTCTTTTCTTACTGCGCAGTATTACTTTGTGACCTGACATTGATTTGATATTTCCACACATATTGTCCTGAGATTGCGTTCAAGGTATACATCCAGCTCATCAGAGATTGCTATCATCGCGTCATCGGGCGCTGAACCACACAGTTTCACAAAATCTCTTCCTTGATTCCCACCTATGTAGGTAGTTAAGTCTAATTCAGGAAATACCCAACCATATCATCAAAAGTCAATCTAAACTCACAAAATCCCTCATTGGCCATCTCACCTTGGATTTTAGGATCATCATTATTAGCTACCTTGCAGCATTTGCCTTTTTGACTTCAGCTCTGTTATCATTAAGCATTAGAATGCAACAGGATAACTTTAGAATCTCACTCAATGACTCACTGAAAAGTCAACTTGACCTTAGGATTACGAGGATGACACCAAAGGGGGAAAAAAGAAGAAAAGAAAGAATTGGAGATTTTCCTTTTTTGGACATGTGTTGTCGCCAGAATCTTGGGAATTTGCCGGACAAGTTGGCGAACTCTGCTCCATCCTCGAAAGACAACTCCACTTCGAGTCGTGTCGAAGGAACCGAGGATATGGTGGTGAAGGATGGGACCATTGTGGACCACAAGTTGCTAAACGAGGAGCTCACCAACTCCGTTGACGATGAAGGTGGAGCGACTTGTAGACTTCCTTGACGCCACAGCCGATGCCAGAGGAGAAGAAGAGCAATGAATTTCCTTTACAAGGCATATTGCCACATAACCAACCACTCTCTTTCAAGGCTTATTTCATTTACTGTGCCCATCCCCACTCCTTTGAATCAAAATTCCCTCGAAGTTGGCCTTGAAAAAAAAATCGACGGTATTATATCCTTATTTTTTTTTCTGACACCTTTGAAAACATGAGCTTCGCGTTGGAAGGGCTCAGGATATACCCTCAGTACCCATCATCTCCTCTGGTACCCGTCGTTGACATGGAATCATTCCTCGCAAGGCGGCGAACTCTGCTCCATCCTTGAAGTGTTGACGGAACCGAGTATATGGTGATGAAGGGATGGGACCACCGTGGACCCCAAGTTGCTAAACGAGGAGCTCACCGACTCCGTTGACGACGAAGGAGTGGAGCAATCCCCGTAGACGACTCCTGCTCCATCCTTGACGCCAAAGGAGAATAAGTGTCACGAATTTCCTTTACAAGGCATATTGTTGCATAACCAACCACTTTCTTATTCATTTACTGTGCCCATCCCACTCCTTTGGATCAAGATTCCCTCGAAGTTGGCCTTGAAAAAAATCGACGATATTATATCCTTATTTTTTTCCCTGACACCTCCTTGAAAACATGAAGAAGGGATCAGGACATACCCTCGGTACCCATCATCGCCTCTGGTACCCGTCGTTGACATGGAATCATTCCTCGCAAGGCGGCGAACTCGACTCCATCCTTGAAGTGTTGAAGGAACCGAGAATACGGTGATGAAGGATGGGACCACCGTGGACCCCAAGTTGCTCAAAGAGGAGCTCACCGACTCCGTTGACGATGAAGGGGTGGAGCAACCTCCGTAGACTCCCTGCTCCCATCCTTGACGCCAAAGCCGATGCCAAAGGAGAAGGAGAGTCATGGATTTCCTTTATCAGGCATATTGCTGCATAACCAACCACTTTCTTTTTAAGGCTTATTTCATTTACTGTGCCCATCCCCACTCCTTTGGATCAAGATTTCCTCGAAGTTGGCCTTGAAAGAAATCGACGTTATTATATCCATAATTTTTTTTCTGACACCTTGAAAACATGAGGAAGGGCTCAGGACATACCCTCGGTACCTGTCATCGCCTCTAGGTCGTCTCGGACATGGAATTATTCCTTGCAAGGCGGTGAACTTTGCTCCATCCTTGAAGTGTCGGAGGAACCGAGGATATGGTGATGAAGGATGGGACCATCGTGGACCACAAGTTGCCAAACGAGGAGCTGACCGATTCAAAAAAGACTAAACCCAACCCAGTGACCGCACTTCCACAGGAGTCCATCCACCTTGCTAGCAGGTTGCAACCGCGATCCTAATGGCCTCAAGTCAACATTCTTCGCTATCAATGCCTTTTGGGATGACAAGGCAGAAAGCTTGAATTGATTGCGATTTGTACTCGCTGGTGCATAAAAGGCGCAGGTAACCACGAGAGATCCCCAACCATCTCTACAACAGGGATCATCTAGTAGATTACAATGATTATGCTATTCCAATCCATCATCGTATGTGTCTAATCATCTGTTGACAACTGGGCCTGTGACTGAACTTGTGGTCGTAGGCCTTGTCTCTCGTCCTTGGCAGTGCCATCGGCCAATATGTGCCCTGGTCTACCCAGTTTAGCATGTCCATCGTCCAGAATCCTAATGGCAACAGACACACTCGCGTCTACTACCAACCAACTTCTGGTTCTAACTCTGGTACTATAACCGAGCTTACAGTCAGCAACCCATTCGATATCAGCGATGTCTTTCCTCGAGTCATCGTACCTGCGGCTCAGGTGCTTCCGGGCACGTCTATCACGGCTGCCGTTCTTGGTCCAGAAGAGTGGAAAGAGGTAAGTATTTCTCTTGGCTTTCGTACTATAGGAATACACCGGGCCTGATGTTGATCAATTTCAACAGATCCATGTGTTCTTCCTGTCTCCGGACTTGATACTCAGCCACTCTTATTGGACTCATGACCGGTGGCGCAAACCCAACTGCTGGGAATGCCTCACTCGCCTAAATATCAAAGTCTCGCCCAACATCCACGCCATGTCTGCCACGATCGACTCGGTCAACAATATCATATCGGTTATTTTCGTGGATATTGATAATCCTGAAACGCTCAGTGAGGCGATCCGAAGGAACGGTACTTGGTCTGTTAGTCCTCTTACTTATGAATAAATGGAGTGGTTTGCACCCACCATGTGAGCATCAATGCTCCAAAGTCGAAACAGATACGAGTATTTTCTTTCTTGATCCATGTATCCCATTCAGTTAGTTTGTTATCTGCTGCGCAGTATTGCCTTTTGAACTGACATTGATTTGATATTCCCACACACGTATTTTCCTGAGATTATGTTTGAGGTTGCTCAACCGCATCAGAGACTGCTAACATCGTGTCATCGGCCGCTGAACCACACAATTCACAAAATCTCCTCCTTCACTACCACCCGTGGTAGGTGGTTAAGTCAAATTCAGGAAACGACCAACCATAACATCAAAAATCAATCTAAACCCACAAGATTCCTCGGGGGCCACTCACCCCGCCGCCTGCGTCCTCTCCAACATCTTATTAACCGCAACCGGCCTCCCACCCGACAAATGTCCCATCCCAACCAACTTCGCTTCCCTCATCTTCATCAACAACCTCGACAAAAACCTAGGCGTCACATAATCTTCCTCACTGTACCCATCCACATCATCCACTGATATCGGCGTACCGACATTACTCCCCGTCGCCGACCTCTTTGCCGGACTCACAACTCCACTATTCGCACCGGATAACGGCGAGTGCCCCTGCCCCTTCCCGCCGTCCGGCGCGCCGTTCTCTTTGTACCGCTCCCACAGCGCGTAGAGGGAGATTATTTCTTGGGCGACGGTCGCGACGAGCGGGAGGGAGACGTTTAATTCGGCGAAGAAGGATATGGGGTCTTGAGCTTTGTCTTCGTTCTTGGGCTCCTCGGGAGGCGGTGGGTGCTGCCGCGATGAACGTCGGGGTTGAGGTTGGGGTTGGGGTGTGGGTGTGGGTGGGTGTGGTGTTGGTGCAGGGATATTGGCAGGAGGGCTGGGAGATATGCTTGAGCTGTGGATAACGAAGGTTAGGTACAGTGCGGCGATGGCGATGATGTGTGGTGGGTGGAGAATGCATAGGTCGGAGCGATATGTATCGTTTATGATGAACCTTGGGTTGGACAAAGTCAGGCGACGGGTTTCGGAGAAGGGAGGTAAAGATCTACATACCAAGCTTTCTGAATTGCGGTTTCTGGGAGCTCGAGTTGCCCCTCTCCGGTACCCCAGTATCTCGGGCCGTCATCAGTACCAATGCCAATGCCCACCTCATCCGCCTCGCCTTCCTCAGAGCCAAAAAGGGACGCAGAATCCGATGTTTCCTTCTTGCAGAGCGTAAGGAGGGTACGGTAGGGATGAAAGACAACGAGGTCACATTCCAGGTCATCTACCAGGTAAAACTCCATTTCTGCCAACTTGGTATGGTCAGATGGGAAGTATTTGGTATTATAAGCGTCTTCTGGACAGTATGTCGGTTTCTACCCACTAAAATTGAGACTGTAGGGAAGACTTACGACTAAATAATGATCTTGATTCGGTGACGACATTCTTGATATGAACAGGGGATTCTTCCGCTTTCGCAGCGACATAACAACAAGCCGCGATCACTATGAAAGGATCCGTTTCACAGTACGAGTTTTTCAGATAGAACCGTCGGAAGAACACTGATGCAGTTGCAATGGCTCGCTGCCGCAATCCAAGTTTCTTCCCAAGCTTTGATATAGCTAAAATTTGATGATTAGTTACCAAACAGAACAAAAAAAGATTGTAAGGAAATAGTGAATCGTCGCATGAAAGAACCGGAATGGCGAAGTGAGATGAGAAAAGCAATTTCAAAAGTCTTGGTTTTTGGAGTCTCGGGAGACCTAGCTTACAGTTCCACGGATCATCTCAGTGTGGTCAAGTTGAAGATTCAAAGCAGGCTTAATTTTGCAGCCACTCACACCAGAGCTTGTAAAGGACTTAGGCCACTCACCGTTCCCGAAGTAAATAGCGAGAAATTCCAGGTAATCTGGGTCATCAACGTATTGCATGTCTTCTGCCCTAGCTTGCTTCAATGTTGCACGGTCAACTATCCATCGTTTACTGATAGCCAAATATCCATAAGTTGGATCCAAAGCAGGCACTTCTTTGATCTCACTAATGTGAACTGGACCAGAAATCTGTGGCCATCAATTAGAGTGTTCAAGGGGAGTCAGTAACGCCCCAGGCGTTCAGTGGGAAAAACACGGGCTGCCGTTGTGGTTCAGCGTCAAGGGTTGGGGATTCGGGAACCGGTTACCGAGGTGGTCCGGTCTCCGACGCGAGACCACGTGATGCAATTATCCTCGGAATCGGATTTGGACGGAATCTCCACGTCGCGGAAACAAAGTTTTCTCTTAACTGTCAACTCTCACCATCTCTATACTAAAAACTAAAAGGACCATGTTCGCCCGTTCTGCTGTCCGTGCCCTTGCTCAACCCTCTTCTCGTTTGTTCTCCTCGTCGGCCGCGCGCAACTTCAAGGTCGCCGTCCTCGGCGCTGGAGGAGGAATCGGACAGCCTCTCTCTCTTCTCCTTAAGAACGACCCTCTGGTGACTTCTTTGAGCTTGTATGATATCCGTGGCGCACCTGGTGTTGCTGCCGATGTCAGCCACGTCGACACTTCCAGCGAGGTGAGTCCTGAATATTCTCATTTTATCATTAGGTTACTGAAGAACATCATCAAGGTCAATGGTTATGCCGCTGATGAAATCGAACAAGCCCTTGCGGGTGCTCAGGTCGTTGTGATTCCCGCCGGTGTCCCCCGTAAGGTGAGGCTTCTTCACTCTATCTAATTTTAGCTTCCTCAATTTCGGTTTTCTTTAGCCTGGTGTGAGTGTTTTTGCAAGTATGGCAAGTATAATCCCTTGCTAACGTCATTTTAGATGACCCGTGACGATCTTTTCAACGTATGTCTATTTTACAATCATCATTTTGCTATTTCTAAATCATCTTCTGTAAATTATAGACCAACGCCTCCATCGTCCGTGACCTCGCCGCCGCTGTCGGCCGTGTGTCGCCCGAAGCCCACATTCTCGTCATTTCCAACCCCGTCAACTCCACCGTCCCCATCGTCGCCGCCACCCTCCAGAAAGCCGGCGTCTTCAACCCCGGCCACCTCTTCGGTGTCACCACCCTCGACGTCGTCCGTGCCACCCGCTTCCTCGCCGGTGTTTCCGGAGCCAACACCTCCGAAACCGCCGTCACCGTCATCGGTGGCCACAGCGGTCCCACCATCGTCCCCCTCCTCTCCCAAAATGCCCACGGCAAGTCCGTCTCTGGTGAGGTCTACGACAAACTCGTGCACCGCATCCAGTACGGTGGTGATGAGGTTGTAAAGGCTAAGGATGGTGCTGGAAGCGCTACCCTTTCCATGGCTTACGCTGGTGCCAAGTTCACCAACGCCCTCCTTCGTGGTTTGAACGGCGAGAAGGGTGTCGTCACACCCACTTTCGTCAAGAGCCCTCTCTTTGCTGACCAGGGTGTTGACTTCTTCGCTTCCAACGTTGAGCTTGGCGTATGTTTTTCTTATTTTCATATGCTCAAATTTACCTTGCTGACTATGTATTGCAGCGTGACGGTGTTGAGAAGATTCACCCCATTGGCGAACTCACAGCTGAGGAACAGACCCTCCTCGAGGCTTGCCTTCCTGAGTTGAAGAAGAACATCGAGAAGGGCAAGGCTTTCGCTGCTTAGATGGTTACTTATTATGTATATGAGAGTTGATAATGATACCTAATATGCACTTCGAACTCCAGCAAAGCTGTGTCTTGAAAGGCGTAACTACTTATGTCCAAGGAAGAATGAAGGGTCCAAGCTTTGCTTCTTATGTGCATTCCATAAATAAAGCCCTAAAGGACACGTACAAGATGATAATCGACTAGTTACGAAGATCAATCCGAATAAATTATAGTCCCCGCATCTCATCCGGGAACAACTCCTCAGCAGCTTTCTTCGCCTCGTGCTCCCCCTCCTCAAGGGGCCCAGCAACAACAGGTTTCTCCTTCACACCTTCCGTAGTGTGGACAGTGACAGTACTGTCCTCCTCCTTGTCCTCTTTTTTGTCTTCCCTGTCTGTCGTATCCTTTTGCTCCTGCTCCTCCTTCTCCTTTACCAACTCATCCTTCTTCTCCACACTAGTCCCACCAACGATAGGCGCACCAACACCACCACCACCACCACCACCACCACCAGCGACCGCAACCACCTCCTTCGTCGTAGTCGGCACCGCCTCGAGCGGGACATGTTCCTCGTTCCTACTTTTCACATCCAGTACTACATCCGGGCGGTCAAACACGTTCCGCCCAGGCTCCGGAACGTTCTCCCCGCGCACGCCGGTTGTTGATTCAGAGTCGCCCGCGTCCGCGACACCTTGGCGTAGAGCGTCGACATTGTCTTGAGCGAGGTTGATGTTGGGATTGGGGGGTTCGTTGTCGTTGCCATGAGGGACGATGATGGGAGGGCGTCCGTCCGCCTCGCCGCCGACTGTTGTTTGAGCGACGGGGATCTGCGATTTGGCTGGCGTTGCTACGATGTGGTTGTATTGTGAATACTACAAAAAAAGATTAGCATGTAATTGGAGGGTAAAAATTCTGAGTTTCACATACATCATCGAAGAAGTCATTGCTGATGAAGGTAGGGAAAGGAAGGATATCGTCAGACGGTATACAACGGCGAATCGCAAGGCTCTTACTCACCAAGAAAAGTCCCATGTCTTGAGCACCTTGGCACTAAGGCACTTGCTCTTTGTCCAAGGCGTGCCATACGCAAGCGGACTGAAGCGGGAGAACTGCCATATTGCGAGTATAATGAAGACAGCAGCAATCTGCAGGCGGATCTTTGGGCGCAGAGTTGACGTCACAAGGTCAAACACAACACCACTGAGCAGAACGGCAAAGTACAGCGCGGGGAAGTAGTGGTGCAGGAAGAGTTGACGGCTCATGATGAAGAAGGGAAAGTAGTGCAGGAACCAGCCGATAAATAGGAAACCACACAGGGAGTCGTATTTAACAACTTTGGCTGAAGATCGATGTTAACAGAAGCTAGAGGGATGGAGGAGGCCGACCTACTGTTGTCAAAGTCACGGTAGCCACGCTGAGCACGAAGGATAAGGAAGCCGCGTACTGCAGCGTATGCTATAACAGCAGTTGTGCTCAGCCACCATACTACAGGATTGCCGATGAGGTATATCTGACGGTGGTCCTTTACCCAAAAGTTCTATGCCCTGCTGTTAGAAATGCCAAACGACAGAGAATAAGAGACAACGGACGATTCCACGGCGAAGGCGCGGCCAAGCGTCAGGACGAGAGTCGTATGTGTGACGATCCGTCAATCCGGCATTGGTGGTCCACATGACCTGCTGTAATTCAAAGAACTTGCCGAAGAATCCAGGAAGCTTGTAGTTGACCTTTGGTGCATCCGGAGGCACTATCATGACATTAAAGGAGAATTCGGATACCCGAATGGAAGTGGGACTCACAAGCAGGATGCTGAGCAGTCTCAATGTACCACAATGAGTTCGCCTTGACCGCGTTTTTATTACACGTCACCTCCTGCTGCTCAAAACCCCAATCGGGAAGCTTGACTTTGTGCGAGAATAGATAGCATCCAGTGAGCCCGTGCCTGAGCCTGAAAACAGTCCGAAGAGTGCGGAGGCGCTTCGTCGACTCGCTGTCGCGCTTGTCACCGCGCTCGATCTCGAAATACCAATCATCGTTCGCGTCACCTGCAAAACCGGGCAATCCGTATGCAGAAACCTCGTTCTGGAAGTCGACGTCGGAGACGGGTGGGCGATGGTCATGCGAATGAAGGTGCTTTTCGGTCGCGATGTGCTGGAGCTTGATGCGGGTCCCGTGGGTAATGTATGAGAGAGATTCAGTGGACCAATCAAATGTGCCAGAGGGGTCAGAGGCGTTGAAGATGCGCCAGTCGTTGTTTTGGTCACGGTGAGGATAAAGAGTGACTTGTTGCTCTGTCGGAGGAAGTCAGGAAGTAGCATCGGAAGGCAAGGCAACCACAAACGTTTACTTCCGCCGGGGTACGTGTGGATGTGGGAGTGAAGGTATCCTCCTTGGGTGTTCAAGTGGCGTATGGTGACTAATGAGCCGACACCGACATCAGCGTACGTGTCTACCATTCCGCGACCACCAAGAGTATGTTGGAACTCGGAGCTCATGAATCCATCGCCATCTCCCGAGTTCTCGAGAATGAGGAAGTGGATTTGGAACATCGCCATGTAGAATACGATCGGAACGGCAATGAGACAAATCGCCCGCGCTATGAAGTGTCGAATGAACAATCTCGGGGGCACGCGAAGGTCACCAAGGAGGTTCCACAACTGTACTATCGTGCTCGTACCAACAGTGGCAATCGTGAAGAGACCAACCCACTTGCAGCTGACAACAGCGCCGAGTGAGAATCCAGTGAGTGTGAGCCATGTCCACCAGGACGATGTGAAGGGCTTGTGTTTATCTTCGTTGCAAAAGCCAGTCCAGAGGAATACAGTAAGTGCAGTGAAGAAAATGAGGGGGGAGTCGAGGAGGATGAGACGCGATTGAGTGACAAGCCCGTTTTCGAAAGTGATGAAAAGAGAAGCTAAAAGAGCGGTGGTAGCCCGGCAATCCAAACCACGCAGGGTAAGATAAGCCAGCGGAACTGTCGCGATGCCCAGCGTCGCAGGAACCATGCGCATTGCAACGTATGGTACACGTTCATATATTCTGTAATAAGTCAGTCTTGTGAAAGCCAAAGGTCAAAATTCCACGCGCACTTTCCAATTTCCTTAAAGTCAAACTGTCCATCATAGCCAAAGATAAAACCCGCCAGCGTGATTAATAATTTTGCTAATGGAGGATGCACATCAACGAAATACTGCGTCTTGATGTATTTCGCGGCGAATTTGCCAAAGTGGACCTCGTCAAAGCTGAACCTTGTAAGATAATAGATAGAAAAAGCTGTCTGCGAGCTCACACGACGCTGTTCGGCTTCGAAAGTCGGAATAACCGTACACCTGCTGCCACGAGAACAAGGACGAACAATAGCTTCACCTCGCCGTCAGTCAGACTCAACCCGCCCGGCGGGTATTGTTTGCTCTTTCCTGGTAAGAGTCCCTTCGACGCCGCCGCCCTCCGTGCATCTGCGTCCAAATGGTCATCCCGAGGGTGTGGAAATCGCTGAGAAGCTACTGGTGCTGCGTGAGCGACCCCTGGAGGTGGTGAAGCCGGTCTTCGTGCTCTAACATGGCCAGACATGGGAATTCGTGCGCTTTCACGCTAGAATATGTCGTGTCCAGTGATTAAAAGAGATTATGGCAATAGAGAGAGAGGTAGAGGTAGAATCTAGGGAGAAATTCCGGATTGACCTGGATTGACGTGTCTGATGGCGGCCATGGCTTCCCGATTTGGAAGGTGTGGGTGTTGCGGCCGTGGCGCTTCTGGCCATCTTACTGAAGAGTTTCAGAAACCTTGCAATATCATATGGCTTTGATATTTTTATTGGTATTTTCAAGACAGCGCTATCAAACCAATCAACCGACAAACTTATGATTGCACGAATTCACTTGAATCACTTCATGATGTACTCGTATAGTATTCAATTGAGTGTCTACCCGTTTGCTCCAGATAGGCCGCATATAGAGCATGGGATCACGTCTGGTGATGCTCCAAAAAGAGGGGCAGAATGTTCTCGCACCGTGTCGGCTGATTGTGAGTCGTGATACACGACTGCTTGAATTTCACACGAAAGGCCATCCCCTTCTATGAGAAATGCCTCAGTTATGGAACGAATGGGGAAGGACTCTGTCCGATGATTCCACAGGCCTTGGCGAGTATTGAAACTCTCCAATACTTTTATTGAGAGCGATAAATACAGAGTTCGAAACGGCTCCTTGCATTAAATTACATATGTACTTGTTCATCGAAATAACTTACGAATTAAAGTTACCCGCTGACTGTAGATGGACTGATAAAAGCTTTATCATGATACAACCGGTGCATAGGTAGCACTGTTCTATGATACTCCACCAAAGATGTTGCGTTGGCTCACCATGCCGTTGTCGGCTGATTGCCAAGAGTGATTCGAGATAACACAAATATCGGTCCTCCTTCGAGAAATGCCCTCAGCCAAGGAACGATTGGGAGAGGAGAAGACCTAGCAAGGATTGTCTTGGGCCCGCATGCTTGACGAGTATCACAAGGTACATCAAATATATTGAACAGAGTCCGCGTTTACGCGCGTCAGAAGTCACGACATGCTCTAATGTCACCAAAATTTTCAAGGTGTCTTCTAGTCCTCAGAGCAGAGTTGATGATGGCCGTACTAACAGCGAATGCCCGAGGAGATGGAAGGAACATTGAATCATAGAAAACCACTTGAGTACGACATGTGCCTGCAGTTAAGAATAGACAGAGAAAAGAAACGATACTGAGTTACTCTTATCAGAGGCGGAGAGCAGCTAGATGGTCCAACAGTGACCATCTTGTGTCGTTTCTTCTGTGAAAATGTTTCTTTGAGATATTAGCGCGCATTTATCCCTCACAGATCTCGTGCCAGTCGTCCGAGCCGGTCGGCGTCCCGTGCTATCTCTCCAGCACTAGACTGGGAAAGATGAGACTTTCAAGAACTCGGGTTGTAAACTTTGCAATCCGTCTGTGATGTCAGATGACGAGCTTGGCAGGAAGCTAATAGTACATAAGTACATAGGTAACGGCAGCGAGAGGACGGGAGTAACTTTGAAATGATCCGAATCATCCGATCAAGTGATTGAGTACCTTTTGCCGGTACTTTTTGTACATACATACATTCATCCATCCTTGGTCATCTTCACTGGCACGGTAGCGTCATTCTTTAGCCGGACGAGCAAAGATCCCCTTGCAAGATTGTTCGCGAACATGGTTTAGACGTGTAATATGGGCTTCCCAACAAGGTATCTCGCGGTGAAAGGTGTGCAGCCAAAAGGCGATTCAAGATCCTGGCCGGGCTGGCTCCGGCGTTATACGCCCTCTTTTGAATATTGATGGAGAGTCGAGCTCACCCCTTCGCACATATTGATGATTCAAGCGCAAGCTTTCAAAACTAATCCAGAGTTAATTTAGAATGAAGCCATTAGCCGCAACGACATTACTCCGGTTCTGACCACAATCCCATAGTTAGAGGATGCATATAGGTAACGGTATTCTAGATTCTTCAATGGGCACTTTTCCACTGGTTGCTTTCCCTTCTCAGTCCCCTTATTTCCAATAGCAAATTTAACTCAATCTGAAAGTAAGTTTGAATATAGTACTAAAATCATGAGGCTTTCTTTTTCAGAGAGCATCATCATTGATAGGCCCACAAGGAGAGGGAAAAATTCCGGACTGGACCAACTTTCAAGGCCGCTTAGGGCCGCATTTTCTTAAGAAGCGACTATGCTGTACTTAGTTATCTCCTCTCTTCGCCATGAATTTGGGAAGAGTTGCGCAGACATTTGTCGAGCACCAAATCATACCCGAACCAGATTCGAAATTATCTGGTTTCTGGTATGGCCTGACTATCAGTGCTTCGTTGGTTTTGGCTGGAGGTGTATTTGCGGGGTACGTGACGCTGGTCTGGGCATTGGTCTAGATCTGTTTACTCATCGTCTGTTCATGTAGCTTGACTCTTGGACTTATGGGACTAGATGAACTTCATCTTCGTGTCTTAGCAACTTCGTCATCGAATATGACTGAGAAGGCGAATGCTCAGAAGGGTATCAAATTACATTTGCACGGAGAGTTTCCGCTTACCTTGATGCGATGCATTAGTTTTGAAGCTAGTTTCAAAAGGGCGTCATTGGATTCTTGTGGTAAGTCGTCAACATAGTGACATCTCGGCAATCTAATTTACCTCTAGCCAAGGTCCTACTTTTGTGTAATGTGGTGTGTATTGGTTAACCCAAAGAAACGAGATAAAGTCATGGACTCACTGTTCTCAGGTCGTCAACGAAAGTTTGCCCATATTTTTGGATGACATAGTACGCTTAAGCTAATGCCGTCGCATCATTACGTCATTTGAATTCAATTTACAGACGGGTGGAGGGAGATCGGCGATATTGATTTCTACAGTGACAATCGGTGAGTTCCGTTACGGTAACCTGAAGTAAGTTTCATTTAACGCTAGCATAGTCATTTTTGGGTGCGCTTCATCAAACTCGGGTAATTTGACTTGATTCGTGACTGTTGCCTTTCCTGGTCCAGAGAGTACGTGCTATATCATCATTGTAATCAATACGTGTTTAAATTGGCCGGTCAAACTAGAATCATTCCGCAATCAATTTGTGTTCGCTACGGACTCGCTATCGGCGCCAAATGCGCGCCCCTTATATCCACGTTGATGTGGATATTTGGTGAGTGGTGTTTAATGTCTAACGCTAGTTCCATCAAGAACGAGGTCTCCTGTGACAGCGCCTATTGCCTACCCAATAGCCAGAATACTTGATTGGGCGCTGCGAGGAAAGAAACATAACACATATACGAAAGCAGAATTAAAGTCTTTCCTTCAATTCCATCGTACTGGTGAAGAGCCCCTTCGTGATGATGAGATTCGTATTATCAACAGTGTATTGGAGCTCAATACTAAAAAGGTCGAATCTATTATGACACCAATGACGGTAAGACTGCCTGCTTTTTCTCCAAGTCAGAAATGGCTTGACAATAACAACAGGAAATTGTTATCTTAGCCTCAGATTGCATTCTGGATCGAGCGAAAATGGATCTTATGTATGACATTCTTCAAAATCGTCTTCCCAGCCTGGATGTCATGTCAGATTTAGCCTCCTCAGTGGTCAATCCTATCTTCTTGTCCATGCTCCAAATGACCAAACGGCATTCATTGGTTTGCTTTCTATCAAGGAAAAGGCAGGATCTTATTCTCTCATCTCAATGACACCAGATGACCGTTGTGCAGCTTTCGAATTACGACTCTTCCAAAGCTCTTCCCGTTTCAAGCTTCGAGCTTTCCATTTTGCCAGAGGTGCACCCCACGATAAGTTGTTTACAGACATTGGACCATCTGTGAAACCATCTCTTTTCTTTCTGGCCGTGGTCGAACTCAAGTTCTTGATTAAGACAGACCACTCTTGCCCCTCTATTATTGGTTAGCAAAACTCCTGGTCGCGCCATTGGTGTAATTTCATTGGAAGGCAAGTCCAACTACGTCTAGCCACATATCTCTGATTGAGTCAAGGCCACAGACATCATCAAGGTAAAAGAATTCGGGTCGCCATTCCACGTCTTACGAATATCCTTCCCAGGCGATAATCTCACCAAAGATATCTGATGACGCTGCTCGTTACGACTACGATCAGAGAAAAAAGTGCTCAGGGCATATGACGATGTCCGCCACAACGCGAGGGTACGCTAGAGCCCGATATTTAACCATTTTCTGTTGACACATATTGTAGACCTGTACAATTCTCCAAGAAAACCGACTCTTTAAATTCCACGCAGAGTGTATCTTCGCCTCTTTTAAGATCAATTCCTCCGACTTATGCATCTATGACATATATTCCGAATGGCATGAATCAAAGTCCTACCATTCTTCCATCATCGTACCACACGGGGCCTGCGACTTGAAGCTCGATCAAAGCTCAATTGACATTGGATGTGTGCACAGTACTTCGGGTCATCAATCATATTTCTCTTGTATTTAATGAAATTCATGGCCATCAGACCTTCTAAAGGATCCTTTTGAACTATCAATCCGGCAAGAAATTGACCATTTCAGACTACACTACTATTAGAACGATAACACTGCTTGTCCAAATTCACAGTGACCGATAGACAGTACATTAACACAAGAAGTCTACAACCAGGACATGTAGCTATCCTTTTCTTCGAAGAATGGCGCATGACTAGAATTCTCAGATGTAATCCTTTTTTTTTTATCAATTTACGTGCACGGGGCGCTTGGCGCCCATGTTGCACGGTACTACGGACAGAATACTACAGCTACAAGAGACGCGAAATACCTCGTCCCCCCGCATACGCGGAGAAAGAACGGGCCAGCGCTTCCTAACGCTGTTTTAGGTATAATCCATCTGACCTTGTTAATCCTGTCAGACAAAGGTTTCCTCGTGAAATCCTACGAGATGCGCTTCGGTCCATTTATAACGAAAGTGAGAACACAGATCTGAGGAAGCGTATCGATGATTGAACATCCCTCTTTTGACCTTCATCCTTCGGTCCCTTGGCATTTTGAGTCAGCCTCTTTCTACAGAGTCCTATGACATCAATGATTCGATTGCAACATCAGAAATTCAGACGCACCCTGCAACAACAACAGTAGGGTTTCCATCAGGACCAAGTAAGATATATCCTGGTGGCAAGGGTTTGACTGCAGCTGTGAATGGTATAGTATTCCTGGAGTGGAGTGAAGAATTTGGGAGGATTCGTATTCCTTGTCATGATTGCCCTCCTGAACCGAAACAGGAAAAGCTTAAGCCTGTGTGAGATACATGTTGAACTGATTTCAAAGGTCCACTGGCGCCAATGGCTTTCTACGGATCTTGAAATCACTTGCAAGGATACCACCCACGAGTGACCGGCGAGACCAAAAAAAACCTTCATCTCGAGCTTTTCGAGAAGGTTGACAGGTTTGTCAACGAAAAGATGTGGATCAGTTCACCTCTCAAGAACTTTTCAAGCATCTTCTCTTCTCTTCTCTTCTCTTCTAGTCGAGTTACATCCTTGTCGTAAAAGAGAAGACTTTCCTTCTCTGCCGGGGAATTTTGTCGCGCTCAAACATGATGGCTATATGTGTGCGAAATACCTGGCGCGTTTTTCTCGGCTTGGATAAGTATGGAGCTACCTACTTGAGAATTGCTTGAGAAGTTGATGATGGCGGAGAACAAAGATGAACTAACTCTATCGAGTGATCTTCAGCAGCGAAGCCTGGAGTACGTACTCCAAATGGATCATCATGCAATGTACATAAGAAGGTTACGAGCCTTCTTATGTATAAGGCAGGAATGGCTACAAAGCGACGAATAGTACTGTTGCTAAATTCCTCTCGCCATTTGTTTCACGGATCGGTGCTATCATAGTGGCGTCATGCCGTCCAAAGTCTGCAGCCGGCCGGAGCCGGGGGCGAGCTCAAAAAAAAACCAAGCCGCCACAAGACGTCATTTCAATATTCAATACTTATTCATGATCAATATTCAGGCTTGGAAAGGGCTGTGTCTTAGGCTCACATTCGTCAAAGTCATATGCATATGAGAGTGGCGTTTTTGGGACATATCCAAGGTATTTCGGCGAATACCGGCATTGTGTCGGCAGGTGCGCTTTTGCCGACGGCTAAGCTCCACACAGACTGTTTTCAAGCCCCGGTCTTGTGCAGTGAACGCAAAATGCTAGGGAGTTGCTACTGATCATCATGTGCTCGAGCACACGTCGCGTCCGCATTCTGCGCATGGTCCATCCTGCTTACGAAGGAAAGTATGTAGTGTTACATAGAAAGCTTTGATGAATCTGAGTGCATTCAAAGATTATGTACTCGAACATAGACCGGTGACCGATCCCTCAACGGAGGCAAGCTCGAGTGTCTTGCTCTCATTATAACGAATGGTTACGAGTCTAACTCGAACAGACGCCGCGGCCAAACTTTTTTACAATTGAGGTGACAGTTACCTGAGCACATCTTCTACATATAACATACAAATGAGGCCGCATGTAGTATATCCGTATCCATATCCGTGAAAATCATATGATGTATCTAAGAAAAAATCGACTGTCCTAAGCGTCGAGGGCATAAAATCCAGAGCACTTATCATGAACGAGAAAGGGCGGGACTAACTGTAGAGCTGGTGGCCGTATGGCCATCGCCCAGGACCTGTTTTAAAAGCAACTCAACCCTCTCACGATCCTCCGCAACGCGTCGCATTTCCTCTCGCCAGCGAGCTTCGCGCTGTTCGTATATCCCTCCAAGCGAAGCAAGACTCCCCAAAGCGGCTTCCAGAGCGCGCTTCAGATCTACCTCGCGGGACTCGGTGCTACCATCCGAACCGTCACCGGAGGATGCGGATGAGAAAAGGAACCGGTCGACGAGGGAGGACTTGTTAGAGCGAGTCTTGCGGCGGTGGGCGGCAATGTGGCTGAATGCGCTGCGCATCTCTTTCATTACGACAGCGTTTGTGGCTTCGCCGGATTGTCGACGGACGGATCGGGAGGTGGCAGAATAGAGCTTGGTGGAATGTGAAGGCGCCGCCATCAGGACGATCGTAGCGTCTGTTTGACGGTCAAGAGTTTGTATCTGGAAGATCGCAAAGCGTTAGCAACTCAAGAAAGATCAACATGGAAGATAAAAGAAAGAACACATACAGCCTGCGTAACAGCCTCCCATCCAACCTCCCATCGCCTCCGCCTCTTCTCAACATTTTTAACATAATTCTGATGATACTCAAGTTCCAACAAATCATCCTCATCGTTTTCCTCATCCACCCACTCATCTTTTTCATCCGTGACTCCAACGGGAACCGGGGCAATCGTACCACCGGACCAGTTGCCGTCCTCCGTCCCAAAGCGCTCTTCACCCGCCGTCTCTTCACCAGAAGACGATGGCTCCGGGCTCGTCTCGCGCGGCTGCGTACTATCAACACGGGGCGGCGGCTTGCGGTGATGGCGCCGCAGGACCATCGGACGATGGGTCTTCTTCACGCCAAGCGTCGGCGGGGGTACAGGCGGCTCGATGGGCTCGTGGCTCGGGCTCGAGCGCATACTCGTCGTATCGTGCGGGCGGCCCCCGAGCGTCCTGTTCGTATGGAGGAACGCCCACGGGGTGAAGCTGGCGCCTCCTCCTCCTCCTCCTCCCTCGAAGGGCGTCGCGGACGGGGAGAACGTCGAGTCCGAAACGTTCCCGTACTGGTGGTTCCGCGCGTACACCTCCCACTGTCGTGTGAGCTGCTGCTGGATGTTGGTGAGGTCCGTTGTGTTATAGGTGGTGGGGACATGTGGCCGGTTTGGACCGGAGAAGGTTTGCGTGCGCCGGACGTGGTTGAAAGGGTATGGATAGGGAGAGCCGACGGGCGCAACGGGGCTGAAGGGCAGGAGGTCTTTCTCGGGGTAGTGACTTGAGAGGAGAGGGGAGGGAGAGGGCGCGGCGGTCTGGCTGTGGGGTGTTGGAGGGACAGGGGCATCGGGGCGAGGCGAGTTGTAATACGATTGCATATATGAAGAGTCGTACGGTTGCATTTCATCTGGGTGTATCTTGGGTTGGCGGTAGTGAGCTTGCGAGTGTTCTGTGTACTGATGAGGGTTCGGATACCGCTCGACTTGAGGCGGGAGAGCGGTTTGTGGTTGCCTACGCTGATCGGTGTATTGAGGAGGCATTTCAGAGGCCATGACCAGCACGGATGTGTCTCCCTCAAACTCAGCAGGATCAAAAGATCGTAGTCCAAGCTGATCGGTCGTCCCACTTCTCGCATGACGGCGGGGAGGCTGCGGCTGAGCAGGCCTCACCGTATTGTGCGGCGGCGAATAAAACCTTGTCGGTTCGGGCACCGGTAACTCCGCCGTCGGAGAGCGGGGCGTAAACCCCACATCCTCCTCCTCGACATGTTCTCTTTCTCTCTCAGGATACCTCTGCTGGTTCGCACCATCCTGTTGGAGCGAAGGTCCGCTTTCCTCGCGATGACCATTCCCGCTCGATTGTCCGTTGCGATGACGATCACGATCGGCATAAGTAGCCTCGAGTCCGTCCTGATTGAGGTCAGATGACGGTGTGGGGGACGCCCCCGTGTGGCGCACGTGTTGTCCGTCATTCAAATTGATCTCCTGCGCAAGCCATGGCTGCCGCGTGCCTGTCCCTGTCCCTGTCCCATTCCCGTTCTTGGCGGGCTCGTCTTCAAGCTCCTCTTGAACTGGGAGAGATCGATCAGGAGTGCGAGTGGTGATTGTCTGCAGGGGCGACGTTTGAGTGGCGAGGGACGGAACGAGTGGGCGATTATCTAGGGATAAGGAGGGTGCAGGTGCATTTGAAGCACGACGTGAGGCTGCTGCAGACTCACGAGTGTACTGGATATATCCCGTTGGGTGCTCGTTTGCCACGAGTCCGCCTTGATAAGGCGATGGTGAAGCGCGGCGCTCCGGGCTATGGGAAGATGGCTGCTGGGAAAATACAGGAACAGTGGGCGATGTCGGCTGACGCTCACGGACCTTGGGACTTTCACGTGCAGCCTGTTGGCGTCGCTGTGGACTTAGACTGATCTCGGGCTCTTTGGGACTGGATCGCTCCGTGGCACGGATCCTTTCAACGGCAGGATCCTTAGGCGGAGAGTTAGCCTGCTGGTTCTGTAAGTAGGTCGTCGAGTAGTTATTCGATGGGTTGGCCTGAGCCTGCGATTGCTGTAGATCGGCACGTTCAATGTCAGCTAGAAGCTCTTCTGTCACCTCCCAGTTCTCCTGTTCCAAATTTTGGAACTTGGAAATGAACGGTGCTGTGCCTCGATGTATGGGGCGAGGATAGTGCGGATTGGGCTGATTGTGGGGATGCTGGGAGGAGAGGAGAGAAGGGGAGCCAGGACGTTCAGGGGTTATGTCTTCTGTGTTCGAAGGCGGAGGATGAGGAGGAGTTGGCAGAAGCCTCTGGACAGTTACACCAGCTGGCGGAGACCTACGAGAGTTGATCGATGATGTCGGGCTTGATTGCTGTTGTGCCTGTGCTGACGGTTGTGCAGCGTTAGATGCAGCAAAAATTTGCATCGCAGTAGGTATCGAGTGACTTTTCATCGTTCGAGACCTGATAGAAGGTGATCGTGAAGAGTCTCTGAGATTTTGAATAGAACCTGCTGTGAGTCTAGTCAGTCGTTGGACCGTCGAAAGTACAATGTTTCGATCCCAGACCGATCATACGACGATTTATTATACCTCTGATGGACAATAACCGGTCGCGTAATTAGAACAAAGGGCTTACCTTGTGTAGCTTGGAGCGGTTGACGCCGTGGGGGAGCTCGCTGAGTCGCCATGATAGGACTGATTAGGCAGTCTAAGAAGAAAGAGGCGAAGGGACACAAGAATCTGTTTTTAATCGGAGACTTTTAGAGTGATGTATACAGCACGTTTAAAACGTGTTCAACTTGTGTTGGACCACCCTGCGGAAACACAATGAGGTCGGCAACCAGGTTTGGAAGTGCCTCGAGGCAGATCTTTTGATGACTCGTCAGAACAGTAAGAATGATTGATTCTAGCTTCGTCATCGTTCCTTGGAAAGCAGTTCTATTCAAGCTGTCCCAAGAAGCTTTCTAGAGAGTGTATCAAGATGCAACAGGAGGTCAAAACCAACAATAGAGTGTTTGTGAGAAGGGATGGTCTGATAATTCTCAAAAATTGGGTCTAACCATATTGCGTAATACTCTATTTATGTCCTAAACGAGGTTATCAGAATAATTGATAATTGATACCCCCTCTCAAACTTTTGGGTTAGGAATACAATGTCGGCCAGCGTCAAGTGAGCATGGCACACAGAAACATTGATATCTATGCTCATTGAATCAGGTTGGCACAGCTGTACGAAACCTTGCCCCCAGATGCACAGCGAAATTTGCTCGAAAAGCATCTTCTTCCTCTCCTTGACACGCTTCCAGAAGAATTGTCTTCTAATGGTGTGTCTGCATTTCTTTTATGTTTGTAATCACCACTCAACCCCTCAAGTCGTGTTGGCCGCTGCGGAAGCGCGCTCTAACTTTCGGACGATGCCAAAGCTCGACTTGAAGGGTAAGAAAAAAGAGGTCAATGGCCTTATGGATGCACTAAACCTCGACGCGAAACTGGCCATTTCTAGAGACCGTTCGAATTGCGAAGAACTCCTAACAGAGGTCGTCGACAGCCTGACGAGCTGGCTGAACGATATCTGGTCGGCCGCGTACGAGTTTCATGATAATTATCACCTGGCGCACGTATGTTTGTTGTTCACTTCGGATGTTGCATCCACGCTCTCCGAGGTACCCGGACTAGGGTGAGTTGAGCTCGTACGATATTCTCACACGATGGGTGCTCAAGTTTCGTAGATGCAGGTGCTCTTTGATGAATATGCCAATAGACATTACAATTAAAGCCCGTGACGAGAAAGTGGTAAAGTCCTTCGTGTTGCGTGGTCCACATACCCTTAAAAGGGCTATTATGTGGATTTGGCGCGACGTCTTTGTGTCAATGTTAGCCCATGGAACTTCATCCACGAAAAGCAAGATTCCAGAAATGATTGAAGACATAGAGATGTTGATGGGCTGGGGAGTGTTAGAGCGTCTACTCTACGGAGGAAGACCATGTACGTTCTTATTCGATCTCAGCACGACTCCGTTCCTGACCTCCTCAAGCAGTTACCAGTCTATCCGACGGGACGGACGATGATGACGCCTGGAAAGACGATGATGATGATGACGAATTCCCAGACGATAACATCTTCGACTACTTTTCCAATGAAGACGACGACGGAGACTACGTTGATGACGACTCCTTGCACGGCTTAAACGGCGCATGTCTCATCCACGCCACGCATTGGCCCGAATCAATGGAAGAACACCGAATACGCCTGCGCGAGCTCGTCGAAGACCGCCTGCACACCATCTTCCGCTCCATGCCCTCTCTCGACATGTACAACGCCATCCTCGACATCAGCGCAGACCCACACATCGCCGACCAGCTCCTCCTCAAAGAGACAGCCGAAAACGCGACAAAGTCCTCCGACACCTTCGCCGGCGCACTCGCGATATACGCCTCAAAGTCCAACGCGTATAGGATATCCACCCTCCTCGATACGCACGCGCACCTCCTCCGTCCGTGCGACACGTCTGTCCTCCAGGACGCCGTACGCGTCCTCCTGCGATCGGGGTACGCCTCACTTGCGCTCCAGATCCTCGAGAACGAGATGCTCGACACGGTCCGTGCGATCCACGCAGCGCTTATCGGTGTCTTTGAACTCGTTGATCTCGAGGAACACAAGCTCGATATTGAGGAGATACTTAAACTCCGCCCGGGGTCGACAGAGCGGCAAGATCGCATACAGCGCTGGGTGAATGCGGTGTTCACGCGCTCGGCGCCGATGAATCCCGTGGCGTTCGCGGCGATGATGATGGGGTTCCCTATGGGCGTGGGTATGGGCGGCCCCGTCGAGGAGGGCGGGCACGAGGAGGATCCGGGGTTCCTGGACGATGTAGATGATGGTGATCCTGATTGGGCGGAGCTGAAGGAGGAGTTTAGGCCACCCTTGAAGGAGAGGTTTGATGGTTGGTTTAAGCTCTCGGGGATGACGAAGGACAAGGATGATAGTAGGATGCTTTTGGGGAATGTATATGTCAAGGCGGTGCAAATTATGCCGTATTTGACGGGCGGGGATATTGTTGAGCAAATGGTTTCGAGGTGGGTGTTGACCTCGTTCATTCTTTCAGGCTTGCATATCTGACGTTATTTCTGTGAGCAGGCTTACGAATCTTCATCATCGTAAGACATATATCGCTCGAGCATTGCAGTCACTTTCGAACTTCTGCATCTTCCAACGCAAGAAGACCGCAACAACAGCAGCCAGCAAGCAGCGTCGTGCAGCCGACAGGTCTCCCACCAGGGCCACGCCGTTCGCGCCCACCCTTAGCCCCGTGCTACCATTCCCATTCCAATCTGAGCATACCGAACCTAATGTTGCGCAGCCCTCCTCTTCTTTTAGTGGCATGGAAGACGTTGATTAGATGTCGGTGTATATCCTCTACGGTCATCGAGCTCAGCAGTCGTGCAGTGCTTTTGTATGTAGCTATACCTTGCATCGGTCTCGAACAGTCTTGTATTTCTATCATAGTAATAATTCATTATTCGTACACCTTTGAGGGGCCCAATTACACTGTCTATGATGGCATCCACGGTCTTTGAGTCTTAACCCCCTCGACCTGCGACTTACATACCTCAGACCGCTCATCATGTTCACCATCGTTTTCGGAGCTCTGGGATCAAGTCTTGGCTCTCTGGCTATCCGTCCATGTTCGCCTGCTCTCCAGGTTACCTGGATCATGGAGCGTCCTTGTTGGGCCCAAAAGGTCGATGTCCCTTCAGCGGTCTGGTCTATTCCATCCTCGACTTATTCCTCTCTGATACGCTTATTTCACCGACGATCAATATTCCAGGCTTCGGTCATAAATTCTGGAAAAATCTCAGAATAGTGTGAGATATCCGACTTCAAACAAGTGGGTTGAAACCAGACGTAAGCTCAACGCCAACAGGGTAGTCTGCAGGGTCCAGCCCAACTGTAACTGGGTTCGCAGAAACTCGTCTCTCGGATGGGAAAGACCGACTCAAGTCATGAAACGGCAAAGTCTGGATTAAGATAGTCAGTGGGTAGCCATTAAATACAAAATGTCGAGGAATGTTTACCTCAGTACTACGTCTGGTCAATGATAGAAGCAGTCTATCCAAATGGAGTAGGGGATTGTTCTTTCTGCCGAGCTTGACCGTTTGGAAAGTGACCGCTACTTCAACCAGCTGACCTACGCGGAAGCATCCAGGCAACCTGAGAAGGATAAGATGATTAAGACTTAGAGATGAAGTACTTGTTGATAACATTACCGTTGTTTGGGATCTGGGACAAGTTCGTGAAATGGGTAAAAACAACCGAATCGTTGTTTTATGAATGTCGCATCGTTGAATTAACCAAGTGAATCGTTCGTAACGTAACGCTGCGGCGGCTCATGATTCGGAAAGCCGATTTCCCTCAATATCTTTCGAACAATCTGTCATTTGTTTGCATGTATACGGTATACATATGTACAAGATGGAATTTGAAATCCCAGAAGATAACAAAGGACAGCCCTAAGCGGATGGGAGTACATATGTATTGAGGCACATGGTCAACATGTAGGTCCAACAGCAGCATCCACAAGCGCTCTTGAACAGCCTCCCCTTGAACACGCATAAGTATGGCCGAGAAAACTTTTCCCTTTGAAGAAATCTATGTACCCCTTGGAACAATGGAGAGATTGAAGCCACATTGGCCGGTCACGCGTCCATCCCTTCATTTAAATGCATCGACCTTCGTAAATCTTGGCTAAAGTCTCCTTGCCGCGTTCTTGAGCCATCTGTAAGTAGATCTCTTACGCAGTCCAAATTCGAACTTGGGGAATTGCCCCCCGAATCATTCCACGATACGTCTGGAAGTCCTGATAAACTCACTACCTCCACAATCGACAAGCAACGCGCCCCAAAGTGGTTCCACGCCGATAGTCAACCACAGGGCAAATTCGAATCAGTACAAAGTTGTACAGGAGGATCTTGACTCTCGCACGATAGCTTTGTCTGCCGAGATAGCGAACCGCGTCGTTGGACCTGTTTCCGGAGAAGATTTCAAGACATTATTACCCCCAATCGAAATCAAAGGTACAAAACCCGACAGAAAAGCGGCATTTGAGAACCTTAAACGTAAATTGGATTCCGCGAAGAAGGAAGATCACATGTACGAACCCTTGGTATGTCCGCCATAGTTGAAGTGGCATCGCGTCGCTTACTTGACTGATCTAGGTAGAATATTTCAAGACATTGTGCTCTTCGAAACTTGACTTTTGCAACGATTCTAGCAGTGTTTAAAGTTTTCGAAGGCCAGAAAATCAAATCAGAGAATGAGCTCAAGGCTCGGGAGGCCATGTTCGAAGTCAAGCTCAAGAACGATTATGGTCCTTTCGATGACGAATTAGATGGATTCGTCAAGTGAACAAACAATGGTGGTAAAAAGATGCTCGGCCAAATCACTGGCTACGCGACTTTCCATCAAGCCATAGAGTTCTGGACTCACATTTTCTCTACTCTCATCTTCCGCACCTATATGCGACTCCTGCGCTGGGACAGAAGTGGCGTAGTCGGCACTAGAAAGATCGAGTTCGACGATGTCAATCTCTTCGAGTTCTGTCTCCGATTCTCTGCTGGCGACTCAGCGCAGC
>JAGGAX010008424.1:0-27945 GCA_017657335.1 Termitomyces titanicus | reverse complement strand
AAAGTCAAATGCAATTTGGAGTACCCCTGTGCAAAGTGCACCTCACGTGGCCGTGAATGTGTTTTCATCAATGACCCCGAGGTTTCTCGGAACAAGAAACTGACGTCGTCAAAACGCAAACTTTCCCTCTCTGCACAGTCCTCTACCTCCGCGGGCAGCATTTCATCCTTGTCAGCATCTACGTCCAGTCTCTATTCAGAGTCGGTGACAGACAGCCCCACGGACTTGTCGTCTGCATTCTCTCCAGTCTCCCCAGCGACCTCCATCTCTGCGGACTCCGTCTTGTCCATGCTTCCTTCTCTTTCGGTATCCCCGGTTTCTTCATATACCTCATCATCACAGTCATCGCAGTCCCCGCGGTCTGACATTTCCGAGAGTCACCCTGATATGACAGGAACATTTGATATGGCCTTCGACCCCCTTCATCTGGATCCTTATCTGCAAGGTTCCTTCACTGGAGAACTTTACTTTGACCCTGCGATGACATGCTCGTCGATACCGCCCATATCGACCACCGATGACCTCTCATGGCTTGAAGGGAACGACTTGTTCGCAAACTTTGGTGACCCTACGTTTGTTGATGACCAGCTCGGGTTCCCTCAAATCCACGGATCTGATGAACAAGTATTGACGGCAGACTTGGGCGCTCTCATATCACCTGAAAACACTCTAAATATGTCGCCGCGGACGTCCGTGCATGAGTCGCTGGGGATGGAGACGATGGTCAATTCATTTTTCGACCCGACTCCTGCACAGCCCTCGCCCTCCGCGGATCTAAATCTATATTGTAGGTTGTCTCCATGTTCAGATGATCATTGACTAACGATGTTGTTTATTTTTAGTGAATCTATTTTTTTCTGCATTCTGTGCACAGATTCCCCTCGTGCACACTGCGACATGGACGATGGAAGACAAGCCTCCTCTCCTCGTGCGAGCCATGCAAGCGTGCGGTGCTCTGTTCGTCAGGACGGCGACGGCAACGGATTTCATCGACGAAACACTTTCCTCGACACGAGACGCGCTCGTTTTGGAATTCGTAAGTGATCCTAATCCAATTTATCCGTTTTGCCCGAGTGCTGATGGTCAGCTCTGAATAGGCAAAACTGTCTACTGATCCTCGAGAACAACATTACGTTCTGCTCACTATCGTTCTCCTCCAAACGATCGGGCTCTTCCACCAGAAGGCGGACCAACGGATATCTTCGAACGTGTATCATGGAATGCTTGTCATGGTACGCGCACTTGTTGAATGGTCTTCTGGTCTACTGACGTGGCGTCTATTTCTAGATGATCCGCCGCACGGGCGTCATACCACGGATCAACGTTTGGGTGCCTTCAGACATGGCTGATGTTCAGTCGTTGGATACAGCCTGGCGTGAGTGGGCTAATTTTGAGATGATCAAACGGTGCGACGTTTCCGTGACTTATCTATGCAATATCTTTTTCTGATGCCGTGCTTTCCTTAGGATGTTATTTTTATCATATCTCCATGATTGTTGTCATTGTATGTACTTTGCAATACCTCCGTCGTTCCAGCCATCGGAACTAGATATTTGTCTACCCTGCGACGACGCTCTATGGAATGCCCCTGATGCTGCCCAATGGTTCAGTGCCTCTCAGGCGTCTTCCCCCTACAGTGTCGGTAATCTGAGACTGATAGGGTTTCCTATGCAGACCGCCTTGAGTGTCCTCAGTGAAACCCGTCTCTCAACCGTCACGCTGGCGCTTAACCCCTTCGCGCATTTTATTCTCATACATACTATCCTGCGGAATATCTACGCCTCACACGCAGACACCCCGTCCCTCGATATCTCCGCTTCACAGCTTGTCACGAGCGGGGATGCGGTCTCAACGACAGATACAGCAGGAGGAGGAGGCGAAACCCGCAATAACTCATTCGTTATCCAGTACGCGCTACACAATTGGCTTCAAATGTGGCTAGGGGGCCCCGAGTCCATGTCGGTCGAGGAAAGGACCGAGCAACCCTCATTCGTCCGAAACGCACTCCCCTTCTACTGGCTCGCGCAGGTCTCACTACTCGCCATACAAGACGGGTCGGCCGTTTTCAGTGGGCTATCGTCCGATGCGAGAGCGGAGGGGAGGTTTAGACTTATGAAGATGTGGCTGGACCATATACAGGCATCTTTGAGGAGCGGGAAAGGGGTGCCGACGCATCTTTGGGACGAACTCTTGAAGATACGCGCGCAAATGTCGGTTGAGGATACGCATGGTGGGGACGAGCATGCAAATGGGCTCCTTGCGTTTTTCTCTGGGAGTCCCATCTGATAGGCATCTCTGCCTGGTCGTTCTAGGTGCGATTGGGGTTCGGAAATTGTTGATTATATCTAATAGCAATATGAAACTCTGACAAGTATCTACCCTAGCGTGGACACATGTCGATATATACACAAGATTCCTGTATCATCGAGTAGCCAGTATCAAAAAATGTGTATAGTTTTCATGGTGATTGAATATCGAATATCGAGGTTCACGTCTCGCGAGTTTTATGTTTGCGTGAATGTGTATAGATGCGTTAGACCGCTCGATGAATGCGTTAATCGAGACTCGATCGCAATCATGCGGCATGTCCTCAGTCCAACATCGTTGCGTAGGGCCGATATCCTGGCGTTATGTGTCCACGGTGACTTGTAACCCATGTACGCACCTTTTGCAAAACATGCATGGAATCCAGCATGCTCGCGAGCCCAGCCTGAATTCTCGGAAGATCGATCTGGTACCAAAATTCAAGCTCGCTTTATAAGGGAGAATCATCAATCATGGATGAGTTGACTCGTCTTCCGTTTCATTTGAAACGCCAATCTAGTCAGGACGATCCTCCGTATTTTCCATAACATGTCGTCTGCATTCCGATGATTACGAATGGTGAGTTCGTCGATCTCATTTCCAACCCCCACCCGGCTGCCCGTCCTTGGCTTTCCTCCTCCGCCTATCTTCGTGTCCTCGTCTTCAAGATGCCAAGATCCAGATACTGACCATTTGCTATGTAGTCGAAATCTTCATGTACATCATACATCCTGTTCCCTTCGCACTATGCGTGACGACTTTCTCGACGACGACGACGACGGGCGTAGGGCGTGTGGTTTCCTTCCTGGGAATCGGAGATGCGGCGGATGCGGTTGACCACGGTACCCGTGGAGGTTATGGGAGACTTGGTGCCTTCGGCGGTGTGGCTAGGGCGAGGGGCGGAAGGAAGGAGTAGGTACGTGTGTTGGGTGATTCTGAGTGAGTTTTTCTTGTATTCGTGCAGGTGAGAACTCGAAGCTGATACACAGATGATATGATCTAGTATCGATATCGCAGACTTGCTATTCCGTAAGGATCTAGAGTTGATTTAGAATTTTTCAGACGTAGATTTTTCCATCAGCCGAGATGCCGGTTCCCCAAAAGGCAAGAAATGAAATAACATGGATTGAAAACGACCTCTGTAGATTTGTCGTTGTCAAGGAGTTTACAGATGCCTCGGGACCCCTCTGTAAACTAGATTTTTTGTCATTTGACGACATACGTGGTGATGGCATCTTGGAAGTTTACATCGACCCTCAACAATATGTCGAAAGGCTTTCATATCGAAGCACATGGTCGTGATATTGTATACATACATATGTTAAATGCAGCACAAGATATGAGACCTGATGTAGGTATACAATTGAACTCTAGACTAGAACCGTTATGGCTTACGGTTTAGGAAAATCTAGAATGATCCAATTCTAGATTTTTTTTGATCTTGTTGTCACATCTAGAAAGTTCTGAATAGATTCTAAATTCTTACGGAAAGTCACCCACTGGTAATTTCAAAAAGGCAAGATCGTGGTCAGGGCCTTGACAATGCAAGTCCCCATCTCGGATCCGAGTGCATTTGTTGTCGTTATTGTCCGCATGCATGCATGCAACCGTACCAGATGTCAGGAGCCGAGGCGGAAGGCTCTTTTTATTATTATTTTTGTTTCCTTGGCATTGTCATGCATGCAGCGTCAGTGATTGAATCTCAGATAAATTAACATGTCCTGGCCTCGGAATCACTGTGCCCACATCAGTAGTGCATGTGCAGCATGGATGTGCTTGAGACAGGGTTTTTGACGCTCGCGGGTGACAGGTGATCTTCCGAGATGTCTGTCGTGTTATTTGTCCAGTCCCGATTGCAATGTTATACATAATCTTATCTTCCATTCCGGAAAGTCGGTAGTCTGATTTTCTGTTCATTGGTCTGCAGTCTGGTAACTCGTCTCGTTCGAGAAGTCTAAGGGGCTATAAATGTAATTTAATTATCCATTCTGTATGTCTGTATGTACTCTGCTATGTAAATGTCATTGTGCGGCTTAACTCTCATTTCCATGGTTCTTTCCTTTTGTTTGAGGCATTGCCCAAATTAGTCTGTAAGATTCGTGCGCGGCAACGCCACATTAGAATTCACCGAAAATCCAAGCTGTCTGCACTCAAATCAGGCTGTAATATGGACTAGATCCATGCATGGCGACGCCGCATGGACAGGCTCTCCCGCATGTGCTTTGTTTCCCAAGGCCGCCGGGTATACAAACCCCTCTGTTCTGACAGGTTGAAGAACTTCACTCGACGTTGCTCATCCACACCTTGCAAACAAATGCCTTCCCTCACCAAAGCCTTTCTCCTCACTGCTGTGTGCTTGACGGCCATATCCGCTACCCCCCTTAATGGTATGTTCAATATTCAAACCCTCTAGCGCTATTGATACATTTGTATTCCATAGGTGACTCATTACTTGACGTCGGTCCTGAGGTTCTGTCAAAACTCCTCCCTCAACCCCCCGTGAAAGATTATCAAGAGGAATGTACAGAGAAGCATCCAACAGTATCATGGGATGTATACGGAGGTTTGCACTTTCTATAACTTTTGAGAATACAACTGGAGCATTATTGTGTCCTTGTAGAATGTTCAATCCTGATCGGTAACCAAGATTAGTAAGATCCTTGATTTTTCCTCGAATAAAAAACAATCATGAGTCACGACAACTCGTCTGGTAGCGACGAATGCGAGGCCCTCCGAGGAAGGTTGCTGGAGAACGTCACGAGTCCAGTTGCCGTCAAATGGAGGAGCGACAATGGTTTAATTGATCCTATCTCAAGAAGTTGCATGATTACGGTGGCAGATGACCGGTAAGAGTCCTCATTTTCGTCATGAATGTAAAACTATCACTGAACCGGGACGTCTCAGATGTGAACCGTGGACATATAGCAAATGGGCAGTAACATTTGAGAAACAAAATGATGGCGGTTTGTACCCCCCATTATATTGAAGCTGAGGACGCGGCATGATGCTCTTCTTTTCAGTCTGCAAGATTAAGGAAGTGGTTTTTAAAAGCTTCAATTCCCCTATCATACTAGTGAACAGTGCGTAACTGTCGAGTATGTATTAGAAATTCAGAGCAGGATGATAGTAAGACCGAATGTTATTACTAAGTGCAGTTAGTATGTAATGTATGCTTTAGGTCTACCCCAGTCAGTAGATTACAGTGTACACAGAATAGTATAGCCCCAAATACGCATTGGAAATAGGGCACACCGTCGATGCTTAGTACGATATTAACATCAACTGAATAGTCGACACCTCCGACTCGACGCCACACGAGACGTGATCAATCATTTCTTCACGCCGTCCATCCACTGGCTGATAAGTCATATTAATCCACCGTTGACTGCTTACGGTTTTGATACATCTCAGACTTGACAGCCTCATCGCTGACCTCCTCGAACGGATCCCAAATACGCATGCATGCATCGTCAGGGTATCATACCCTCAATCTCGATTTGTCTCAATAGAAACTATTTGACCACGACGTCGCCTCAGCCTCTCTACTTGTGTGGAGATGGCTAGCTACCTTACCACGGGCGCTTTGCATCAACACCTTCCACACAAGGCCATCTTCAACGCCAGCAGAAATTCTGAGTCGCTGGCTCAGCCGCACGTTTCGTTTGTCAATCCTGAGGTTGATCACTTGTTTTCTTCTGCATGTTTGTTAAATTCTTTAATCAATCATTTACCACCCAGTAAGTAAGTGCCCTCAGCCGTCCTTCTGAAACCTAACTCCTGTCCTCCAGATACTCTTTATATCAGTCAGTAACCATGTGTGTAAACCTTTGAGCTCAAAGCGTTGGGAAATGTTCACTTGGGATTTATTCGCCAACTCAAGGTTTCATGTGTAGATGACTTATGTACGCGTGGATTTGAATTTACGCACGCCGCCCGCGAACTGCGTGTGCATCGGAATCTGAGCCTGTCTGACCCGCGCATAAGACGGAGTCAGAATTACGGCGTTTTAAGAAGGGTTGTTTGACTGATTTCCTTTTTTTGAGCAACCTCATGTCAGACAACAGAAGTAGATTGGTCATTGTCGGTATCTTCGGAAGGTGCTGTAATATGATGCAGAGATTGACATGAGTCAATCCCACGCAAGAGGTTATGACGTGTGGGAGAAAGGTATTCATTAGCCCGTCATCTTGAGTCATTCGGGTATGTGATGGATGGTGGAAGGGCAGGAGTGATTCGAGCCAAACTGGGTAGTGCGTTCTGCTACTTCAGCTAACCTTCAAATTTCTTAACAAAATTGATTCACCTGTCTCCACAGTATCCTCGGTCTTTAGCTTCATGGGACTGGATTGGTGGGTTTAGGACACAAACCAGGGGTAGCATGCCTTCACCTAGCATCAATTTACCTGAGAGTTATAGAGAACGCTTCGAATGACAAAAGGTAGACCGGTGATGGAGGATAATCACTAACATGGCCGTATCGATATAACTCAGCGGTATACATTGATCTAGACTTTGATGATTGATTTCAACCATTACCTCACTTCCCTTGACAGACATGATGCAGAGCAGTTTCAGTAAGACAAAGAGAGAGAGCAATCCTGCGTGACCATAGTCGATGGTGCTGGGCAGCGACCATTACCTCACTTCCCTTGACAGACATGATGCAGAGCAGTTTCAGTAAGACAAAGAGAGAGAGCAATCCTGCGTGACCATAGTCGATGGTGCTGGGCAGCGACCAATGTGCGTAAACCTTTGAGCTCAAAGCGTTGCCAAGGAAATATCACATTTATTCGCTAACTCAAGGTTTTGCATAGATGAGTACGCGTGGATTTGGGAAAGCACGCAGCCAGTGAATTGCGCGCGCATCGGAGCTCCATGGGGAATATCGAGCAATAGAAAGAAGATAGATAGGCCCAGTTGGTGTACGGGTGCACACTTGGGTGTGATGAATCAAAACAAGAGTCATTCATTGTACGCACCGGCGAGAGGACCTTGAAAATTGGCAATGTCACTATATAGGACATGATTTCTCTTGTTCCAACACGAGTTTAAAATGGTGCCGACTGTCAGGTGTAGGTCAACTTTAAAGACGTATCGATATGTTGTGATTTCACCAATGGTGGCTTACATGATGTACATTGTCATATTGTAACTATAAGATAAATGAGAAACGCCTCTGTGGTGTACGTGCACGCTGGCACCAAGAGATTTCATCTACGATAGACGCGAGAAGACTCGTTCGATTCGGGCCAGGGGCTTAGCGTTGCAAGTAGATGTTCCAATTTTTTTGCGGGTATACGAATGTCAATTCCACGCCAGCGGACCTATTTGATGGGGGTCAGAGGGCTATAGCTGTAAAATTGACCGTGGAGTTTTTCTTCGTTAGAACATCAACTCACCTGATACACTTCGTTTGTAATACCAGCGTGAAGAAGAGACACGCCTGGGGTGTATGGTGCACCCTTGCATTGTATATAATGCAGGTTCGACTCGGGCGGGGGCTTATGACCGTCGAATTGAACGTAGATGTTTTATGTCTTATAAATCTGCACGATGAGGTTTTAACAGCCTGTAAGTGAATTGTTTGTACCTTGTAGGATAGAGAACAGGAGCGTCCGTAGGGGAGGGACTTGGTCCCAGAGTAGTTACAGGTTTTCTGGAGTAAGTCTAGAGCCAAGTCCGCTGTGGGCATATGTATAAGCAAACGGGGTTGACTTAAATTGACTTTATATTACAAGAAGAGACGCACACTCGCGACATGAATGTGGGAGGGACTCGTTCAATTCGGATATGGGGCTATTCACCACAGCATCGCCATACATATCAAAGCTGTCAGTCGCAAAACAGAGATTTGATAGAGTTTGAAGACGCCCCTGTGGTGTACCGGGTGCACGAAGAGTTCATTCTACTTTGGCCTGCGGATCAATGACCTAACTAACTCACGTGATCGGACCCGGACGCGAGATTCCGAAATCCTATATCTCGGTCTTTATGCCTGGCTCATGTGCTATATCTGTCCACAAGTTATGTCTTGTTTTGGACATAACTGACATAACATGCACCGCCACTGCCTGACTCCCATCTCGGTCACTTCTCTCGACACTCAACACCGCTATGTCATTCTTGAGGCAGATCCTCGAATCATTTCAAGACTTCATCTTTGGTGAGTGTTTCTTAGAAGCTTCTAGCACTTCTATAAACACTGCTGGGGTCAGGATATATGCAGTTTATCATCAGCTTTCCAATTAAGCTTGGAGATGCAGGAAGATTAGATTGTATATGTTTTATGGCAGATTACTCAGAAGACAACATTCTTCGTATGTTTTGATACGTAGATGACTAGGACTTGGAAGATATAATGTATTCATAGCACAAAGCATGCACATATCACGTGTGATGTATGCATTGAAAAAGACTTGTTATCAGAACATATATTCCGCTACGGTAAACCACAAAACGGCTTGACATTGTTTTCCAACGTGATGTCCACATCCAATCCTTCCAACCATGGTGGTGCTTGTCCAGGTGCAGGACGAAATCCGAAGCTTCACAATCAAAAACAAAATTTGTTCAAAAGTTTGAAGGTTCCAGGTTCAGAAGGACGTCCAAACATCTTTTTTGGGACACTGAAGAACAGCGATAACAGTATTAGCCAAGATTCAAATAGTAGCCAGTCAGATAGTGTGTATCACTTGTGATTGATATTGTGAAAATGTTGACTCCTTTCAGATCCGAGTTTTCTTAGTGTCAATCAATACTTGCACCTTCAATCAGACTGGGAGTCAGTTCAGGGCATTGAAATACACAAGGGACATGGAGATGCAGAAGTTGAAGAAAGTTTATTCGATAATGCAGAAAGTCTATCTGAATCAATGAATCAAGCAGAGGCTGAATCGGAGGCTGATAATAACTTACAAGGCGTTCATATCGAGTATCTCATGGGCATCCGTGATAGAATTAAGGCAGAGATCAAGCTTTCAGGACAGCCTGACTGTTATAAAAGAGGCACATTCTGGATTCATCCGCAGGACCCATTCTTTGCGCTTCATGGATCAAAAACCAGTACATTTGGATATTCTCCAACTGGGCTCTATCATCTTTCAGTCTTTGTTTGGTTGCCAGCAGTTCTCCCTGAAAGACCTGATTATTTTCGGTGCAAAAAATGTGGGCATCACTTGGTTCGCAAAGGTAAGATTCTCTTGAGATATTCAAAAAAGCTCTGGGCAACTTATAGTAATATATTATAGGATTCAACACAGATCCTATTGCCTGTAGAGTTCGTGACCTACACAGTGACTACTTTCTTCTCACTGCTCAATTTTTATGCAATAAAGACGCTGCAGGCAACCCAGGTTGTGGTGCCTCTTATCAAGGTACAGATCCCAAGATTCTTGCACAAATGCCTCGTCATGTATAAGAGGCATTTCCAGGTGAGAGAAATGGCAGCTGTAGTAAATCTGTTGCAATAACTCTCTAATGAAAAACAGCGTACATCACTGCTCGTGGTGCTATAGATAAAAATTTGATGGCTGTCATGCGAACCTTGTTTGCTAGTCGTTTTGGACCTGAACCATTTTCTTCATTGCTTGGAGAAATGCGGCACCTGCATCATGCTCATCGTGAATTGTCATATATAGCAGCATGTGCTGAAGCAAAATATCCTCCTCATTGGAAACCAGAGCCTTTTTCTTCATTCGAGGATAAACTCCGCTATGCAGGAACAAATCCTTCAACTCAATATTGCAAATCTGTGTTTGTGGACTGGATGAGAGCTCATCGAGTCTTCTTTGACCATGTAATGGCATCTCTTCCAGGAGAGATACTCAAAGGTGATCATACATTTAAGGTTAGCTCAAGTCTCAATGTCTTCATATAAAATTAATTTTATGATATGAACTACAGATAATGAAGGATATAGTCAAATTGTCGGGTGAACCCACTCATGATGCTATGTATACAGTGGTGAATGAGTAGAAAGAAGCACGAAACCAAGTGCTTACTCTTACTAAAAGTCTTTCATATGTCAGCAAGATGTATGAAGATATTGCAGAAGGGCTTAAAGAGCATGGACATCCTTTTATGTATACTGATAATGCCTCTGGTATGATTTATATTTTAAGAGTGATTTTTTATTCTAAATTCAACAACAGGTGAACTTGCCTTTCATGAATCAACAACTTGTGCGCTAACAAAAGATGTTGTTCACATTGAATTGGACCCACACTCACACCTGCCTCTACTCACAATTCCATCTGACATCCGTGTTGTGGTTTATGAGAATACCGATCTCATTGACAGTGCTTGTGGTCATATTTTAGACAGTCTTCCACTTGATGACTCACACATGGTAATTGGCTTTGATGTTGAATATAAGGTGGAGATAACTGGATTTGGTGGCCCTGGAGCTTTACCAAAGCCCCGAATCGGACAACTTGATGTTATTCAAATTGCAACTGTTGATACAATCTATGTTTTCAAGGTGAGCGTTCATCACGTATTATTGATAAACTTGCTTTTAAAGTTATACTAATTAAGTCTCTCACATTCATTCTCGTTCTTATATGCCTCCATTACTCCAAACCATTCTC
Organism: Termitomyces titanicus; assembly: GCA_017657335.1. Taxonomy (NCBI): domain Eukaryota; kingdom Fungi; phylum Basidiomycota; class Agaricomycetes; order Agaricales; family Lyophyllaceae; genus Termitomyces; species Termitomyces titanicus. The sequence goes on along the minus strand of JAGGAX010008424.1, from coordinate 17,053 downwards.
TTATCAGAGCGGATTATCAAGACTGGCCAAGCTGTGAGAGCAGACCTTTTTCGTGTTGCTGAAGCATGGTCTCTTTCAGAGCTAAATGCCTTTCTCAATCAATCGGAAGCATGCATTATTGAGCTTGGAGCTCTTGCAAAATTAAAGGGCAAAGTTTCTGATGCATCTACTGGCCTTAGTACTTTAGCTGCAGTTATTCAAGGGCATCAGATAAGCAAATCTGATGCTATCCAACTTTCACAGTGGTCTCAACCATCTTCCTCACAGGGTCAAATTGATTATGCAGCTCTTGATGCTTTTGCTAGCTGGAAAATTTGGGAAGCACTCTACAAACTCTCTTCAGTAGGAGTACATGTTACAGACTATAGCCCAGGACAGCCGGTGTCTCTGTTTTCTGGCAAGAAAGTTGTTGCTTATGGATCTCGCATTTCTCCGCCAGATTTGGTTACAGTTCCACCACTTGATGCTAATTCATCCAAAACTCAAACTATACGGGTTACACCATCTCGAACCATGATTAATGTCGAAATGGTTATTGTTCTGGGCTTCATTTTGGGTCTGTATCATGCAACTTTAGAAAGTCTATCTTCTGTCCTCAAATCATTCCACCTGGTTGTGGCACGGTCATCTCTTCGTACTCAGCCTCAAATACCTCCATTCAATGATCCAGTTGCACCAATACCTCCAGTACAAGTCCTTAGTAAATTCATTATAGAGGATCCTTCCTATCTGGATTCTTCGGATGATGAAACAGATAGTAGTGACTCTGATTCTGAATCTGATCTATTGGAGGTTCCAAAACACTTTCAAGAAACCACACTGGTAAGTATTCTCACTTCTTGTATTACATTGATAATCTCACATCGATGGCAAGAATCAAAATACAAACATCGCAGATGATGAGTATGGGTCATTTGACAAAATTGATGAGCTCATATGGAATGTGGATCTCAACACACTTTAAGTTCCAACCATGGCAATTAACCAGACATCTCACCCTCTACATCAGCTATAAGAGTTATTTAGCACACTTCCCAGCTGGATTTTTGATGATCTATGGCATGTACAAGATCGCTTGCTATGGCTTCTTCCAAAAGGTCATTCAGCCTTTAAGGCTTTTGCTTCTGCATTTAGTCAGGTTCTTCTTGTTCCAGATGAGTCTGATGTAGCAGCTGTCATGGCTGTTTATGAGAAGAAAGGCTTTAAATGGTCATATGCACTCCGCTCTCATTCTGATGTGATACAACGGAGAGTTCGTCACTACTGTCCTCGGCTGGAAAGACTTGTTACTGATTTGAAAATCTTATTTGATGGCTGGTCTAATGTGGTTTGCTCAGTGAACCCTCACTACGGACCTCTTTTCTCTGAAGAAGCCAAAAAACAAGCTGCGCGTATTATACAAGTTGCAGAATTAGGGCTTTTATCTGATCCACCAGGTTTTTCTGAACAGAAGATCAGAAGTCAATAGATGATATAGTGCATCAGGGTGAAGCACAGATCCAAGAAACCTAGCAGTGGATGAAAGGAGAGGCTGAAGCAAAGGAAAATGTTATCGACGACTTACGGTCAACAGTCCTTCGGAGTTTCAAAATAGGACACGAACCGGACAGAAACAGTATCATTAGGTCGGAATCGAACCTGGGGACAAAATACTCAAAGTATAACAATAAGGCACCATACTGATAGACTATGTAACCTTTTATACGTTAGGCCTTGGAGGCATATATGAGGAGACATAACCTATCTTGAAAAACTTGAATTATGGACAGACATAGCATGTGAGCCTTATGCCTTGAATCCTTTGTCCGCAAAAATTTTGATCACGTGACTTCATTTCCCCTCTACTAGGTACCTATCATGAAATTAACCTAACATTTGATCTTGCATTCCCTCTCGGTATATTTTTCCTTCCCTCTGTGTACATTATAAATATGTGAATCTCTGGAAGGCGGGACACTGCCTACACTATGAAAGATGCAGATTGATAAAGAAAACTCTAATCACAGTGGCAGACAATAGATACACACTATATTGCGATAGCGGAAGAAAATGACTATGTACATAGCAAGAGTAGAGTCAGGAGTGATCACCCTTTAGGAATGTCTGTGGCGATATATATATGGAAAGCAGCCTAACAGAGTCAAATAAAGGTGTTGTAATCCTAGGATTACACCTCTTCCCATCCCAAAAAAAAACAAAGTATTGAAAAAAATATAAGAAGAAAGGCAAGCAATAAGGGAAAAATGAGCACTACCACTAAAACAAACTGCTCACATAGGTGCGTCAAAACTCCATGGGAAAGAGCTACCGGTGGCAGGCACATGGCAAAGGTGAATTAATCAATCCAAACCATTACCATTCTCTGTCAACCATATGTTGAGAGCCTCATTGTTTTTGAGCTCTTTTCGCGACTTTCACTCATCATGTTCAGGTCCATATCCTTGAAAATGAACAAGATATTGCCAACCATGCCCATGCCTCCTAGCATCCACGATCTTTTCCACTTGTAACCCATGTCAGATGCAAAGACCGGCCCAGGTTGGTCAAACTCGTGAGAAGGGAACAACTCTGCATCATTCTCTGTGTACACCTTTAGTTTTGAAGTGTAGTAAGTACTGTAGGCATCAGGATCGTTAGGTCAGAACAATGTAACGTTTGAACACTCTGGATGAATCTCAGTAATCACAAAGGGACTGTCAAACCGAGGCATTAGTTTTGCCACCCGTTCCTGGCCTACACGCTTGTACTGTCTCTGCTTGTCCTTTATACACAAAAGCACCTGATTGCTCATGGCAAACTCTGCATCGTCTGCCCTCAATTTATTTGCCTGTGCAGCCTGCTGAATCTCAGCCTGAGCCAGATTATTCTGCACTGTTGCTGTGTCACTTATCAACTGGCGCACCACCAACTTAGCCATTGTCTCCTCTACTGTTACCTCAATCAAACTGTGGGATAGGAGAGGCATCAAGTGTGGCACCTGTTCCAAACATAGCTGAAACAGTGAAAAACCTATTAACTTGTTCACGGTACTCATGATGTTGAAATGGATACGACACAATGCCCTCAACCATCCCTTCTGATTTCAGTCAACATGAAAGCAAAGAGCCTGAACAACCATCTTATTAGAATGCTTGCTGACCCTGTCCATCTCGGGGTGATATGTGGACAACATTTTTATCTTCACTCCCAGTAATCGCATCAAGTGCTTCCAGAACCAAGCAAGAAAGAGGTTATCTCAGTCACAAATGATATCATCTGGCAATCCATTCTCACAAAACCAATGCTCAAAAAACAGTTCAGCCAACTGCATTGCTGTCAAATCTGTCTTTGTCAGCACAATCCGAATATCCAAATGCAACCGGTCAGTTATCATCAGGATGCAATTAAACCCATTGTCTTCTAGCAACGGCCCAATGAAATCCATCGCAACTGATCGATCAGGATTGGCAAAATTTACAAATGTCTTTTGCCGATTTTAGCACAGGCCAAGCAAGAATGCGCTCCACCTTCCATTCATCTGCTTCAATTCCTTTAGCTAAGATACGATGACTCAGGAAGTCAATGCTAGTCCTGTAAAGGTGCAACTTCCTCAAATTCACAAATAAATGTGCCTCACAAAGGGCCTGCAATACCTTTCACACATTCTCATGATGCTTGTCCACAGTGTCTGACCAAATCACAATGTCATCTAAGTACACATGACAAATCTTCCCAATATCCTCATGAAAAGCGGCTATCAGTCTATGCTGTTGGATAGCTGGTGCGTTCCTCAATCCCATTGGCATCACCAGCCATTCATAGAGCTTTAAAGGCATCAAGACTGCCATGTAGGGGATATGGTCAGGGTGCATGGATGTTTGGAAAGACGCATTGATAAAGCCAATAACAGCAAAAATCTTTCCCTTAGAGCAGTCATGCAAAATATCCTTGATCTGAGGAATTGGGTGATTATCAGGCACTGTGATTGCATTCAAGGCCTGGTAATCATTTACCCAACGAGGCAAGGCCTCCAGGTCAGCCTTAGGAATCAAAAATGCAGACAAAGCAAATGGAGATGAGGAAGGACAAATCCATCCTGCCTCCAGATGTTCAGTGATCAAGGTCTGCTGTGCCTCCTTATACTTCCATGGAGATGGGTACATCCTGTTCTTTATTGTCAAATTAGCCTCCTTTAATTTTATTTCTGCAAGGACACTCCATGGCAGGTCTCAAACATTTGCTATAAGTTCAAACATGTCTTTGAATTTCATTTTTATATGTGCTTCATGTTCAAGCAACACGTTCTCAGCCGCCAACTCCTGGATCCAACCTCTGACAGCAGCAACAACATCCACAGCAGTGACATCTTTGAATATGCTCAGACGTTCCATGTGTTTCAAGCGGAGAGCATATACAAACTTCAGCTTCTTAGCAACTTCCTTCCAATTTCTTAATAGGCAGTGCAGAGATTGGTTGTGAGTTTAATGAATCATAATTACAACGCTTATCTACAATGGTATGCAAACAGTAATGGATTACAATTTGATTGGCAGTAAGGAATGGCAATCCAAGAATAAGTGGAGCATACAACTTAGGCGCAATAACAGCATGGATAGTACACGAGGTCCATGGTTGGTCCATCAAAGTCATGGCAAGTCTACAAAATTTAGACAATACACAGCTCTCTTCTGGTTCATCATCTGACAATACAAGCTCCACAAAAAACGGTTTCTTGAAGTGTTGACACCTAAGTCCCAGTTGGTTCACTAATTGCTCTTCTATAACACCAAATGTGAGCTGTCATCAAGTAAGGTAGAAACAGTTACGCAAAAATCCACTCCAGGCCCATCCACCAATGCAGACTATGTAAAATGGGACATAGACAGGGGGGCAACACTTACAGCAGTCTCCTCATTGGTTAACAGATAAACATCTGACCCCTCCTCCTCTGAGTCTGAGTCCAAACTCTGAGGCAAATAGCAGCGACAGTCAAAATCAAAGCAGTGGGAGTGACAGACACAGCAGCAACAGGTTTAACAGTAGTCTTAGCCACTTTAGCGGCATCAACTGTTGTCTGGGTAATCAGCTTATATGTTGACAGTTCCAGAAACCCCTTCTTACAGTTATTGAAATGGGACGAAACAAAAGGACGCCTGCAACAAAAGCAACCATTATTCTCCCTCAACAATTTCTTCTCCTCCTCTGTCAATGGTGGCAATCTTGGCTGAGCCAATGTTAAGGCAGCGCTGTTGCCCAACCTTGCTCCATTAGCGGCGGCATTTGCCCTGGTCAAAGACAACAACAGCTTCTTCATCAGATAAACCACCTCGTCGGCAATCTTCCATTGACATTTCTTGAATTGACAACACTCTTCATCCAGGTGCAGACCATGTCCAACTACCAGGGGAATTTATTGGGATCAGTGATCTTGTTAATCTTCTTACCAAAATATTTTGTCAAGAGGTCGATGTCCAACTTCAATTCAATTTGACTGCACAACCCAGGAATGTCAAAATGAGAAGGAGTGCCAAGCAAAATTTCTGAATGCAAGACGCAAAATTTCAGAAGGACTTTGTACTGTTCTCAAAGCGTGATGCAAGTATGCTGATTCAGATCTTTGACTCTCAATTGGCCGGCAGATAGTTTGATTTCAGTTCTCTTGAAAATTCCTTGAAAGACAGCTTTACAAGCCAAGCATGCTGTCCTGTACTCCAGTCCCAAATTCTACGGTCCTTAAGTCCTATCAAAATATGCTTGACCTGATCTCCAGCATCGATCTCCTTAATCTCGAAGAAGTCGCAGCATGAAATTTCATATTCCCTTAAAATCTCAGGTGTTAAATCTCCCTCTAAGAGCAACAAGGGTTTGTTGTACCTATCCTCAACTATGGCGACCTTTACATCATACTCATGACAGGGGCCATGGTGTGTTTTGAATGAACAATATGAGGGGAAGATAATGACAATGATGATTTCAAAGACAAAGTATATGCACGTCAAACGAGTGCTTATCTTGATAATGAAATCCCTGGCGTTTGAACTATTTGATTGTCTGGTGTAGATGGCAATGGAGACAATCCAGATGAAGCTTCTGTAACTGCCTTTGCTCAACTCTGTGTGGTTAACAGATTATGTGCGAATGGTGTTTGTGGCAGCTTAGACTGTTTGGCCTGTGACGTGGCATATGTTTTATATAGGTATACTGGCTATATGTGCTAGAAAAAAGAAAACAGAAACACCTCAGCTCAAGATTATCCTTTGGTGCTTAGAATAGTCTGAAAAAAAAACGGTTATCTAGTGCAAACAATTCCACCTAGAGTCCCGAATCCAGAAAGCGATAGCAAAGGTTGGTATTGTCAAAAAAGTGGTAGGTAAGACATCTTTTACATTACAAAAAATGCAGATCGACAAAGAAAGCTCTAGTCACAGCGGCAGACAATAGAACCATGCTATATTGCAATAGCGGAAAAAAACGACTATATACATAGCAAGAGTAGAGTCAGGAGTGATCTGCCTTTGGGAATGTCTGTAGCAATATATATATGGAAAGCAGCCTAACAGAGTCAAATAAAGGTGTTGTAATCCTAGGATTAGAATCTCTTGCTAAAAGTCAAACACATAATATATTGCTCATCTATAAGCTATAAGTACTTGTAACTTTTCTAACCCTACTCAATTCTTATTCATGGTTAACCTCTCCTTTGTTTTTGTTGTCCTTTTTTTTTCTATGCTGTATCTGACACTTTAATCTTATAATCTTGTATCATACATCATAGCTTCCTCTTCAATGCTGTTCTGGTAAAGAGTCTGATGCAATATAAGTATTATTTGTATGTATTATGCACCTTGGGATTTTCCTCAGTTTATATAATCTTACTCCCTACGTAGTTCCACTGCTGGCTCTGAATAATGTTTCCATTTTAGAAATGGTGTAAAACAAACCTGTTATGCCATGTCTTTTGCATATTTTTCTGACATAAAAAGGCTTTAAACAAAGAAAGATGCTTTTTTCTATTATAAAAAGCCAACAAAGAAGTGACATTACAGGTTTCTTTGACACTTTCCAATGGAAAAAGCTTCCAATGCCAGCAATGTTTGTTGCATGCACCTTCCTTGCCTTTACTTCTTCTGACCCTTTCTTCAGTATGAAGCCGCCTTGCATAATCTTGTTATTTTTTTTCTTCTATATCAATCTTATAAGCTATCATGGTTCCTCTTTTTGGAATATGATCACCTCTTACCTGCCTAAAGGATCCATCTACAAGTGTTATCAATCTCAGTACTTTAAGCATCTTAAAGGCATTTTCTTGAAGCAGCACTACCATAAAAGATGCCTTCACAGAAATTAGATCGCCAACTTTAAAAGTTTGAGGTTTGCTGTTTGACTGTATCAACAAATTAGATGGCACATTCCTTTCTTCTAGCCAATCACTTCATTTGGCAGCATCTTCGCACTTACCTCTTGGACCTGTCCAAATTGATTTCCTGTTTCATGTATACCACTCCATTGTCTTCTATGTGTAAGTAAGTATCCATGCATTGCAAGTCTTGCGAGTATGTTATTTGGATCCACACCATCTTCAAACTGAAGTCTTAGTTCTTTTACATTAACTTTGTTGTTGTGTGTAAAGTATCTGTTTGACGCATCAGTCCTTGACTCATCTTCATTTCCAACTGTTAGTCCTTGAAGTCAACCCTCAGAAAAGCTCCTATCAAACAATTCATGCATATCTTGCATGCTGTTAACCACCTTTGTAAAAATTGCTGTGTTCAGTCTGGTTAGCTTGATCAATTGCTTAGATACTTCGGCTTGATTGTCACTTGACCTCCTTTGCAAGTTCTTCAATCTACCATCCTTGCAGACTCACTTACTGATCTCACTTCTTGTAAAGTGTCAATATCAGTAAGAGATCCATCCTGGTTAATATGCCATAGACAGAAAACTCTGCCTCTTCATTAAGTTGTTTGCCTTCAACACTCAGCAATCTCTATACTTTTGGTCGATCACATTCCTATACTATATATTTGTCGCTTTACACAGAGTCCCAAAATGTGTCTGTTGTTACATCCTAATATTGATCTTAACTTTTTCATTCACATTGGTAGCAGTGTGCAGTGGTACTATTTGACTTTCTCTTCTCAGCAGTCTTGTCGAGTGCTACTTCTGTAGGTTGTTCTTTGTCAGTATCTTGTTTTATTCTTTGTTATATCACTTACTTGCTTTCTTCACATTGTATGTGATATCAGCCATGATGAAGGTGGTGAGTCAATTGCTACACCTATCTGCTGTAATGTAACCTTTGTTCATACATCTACTCATTCTATTCTAGGCTCTTACTTTTTTTTTTTTTTGATGTCTACGTATTCCGGTTCTACATCCATTTTATCTGCCAATTCATTCACTTGTATCTTATTACCTTTTCATTGGCAGTATGCTGTTGCGAGTTCCCTCTTCTTCCACATTGCATGAGTAATCTCACCTTTCTAGTCCGATCTCACCTTTCAATCTCATATTCATTTTATCTGCCTATTTTGTTTGCTTGTTTCTCCTGACTTCTTTGACAGCATGCCGATGCAAACACAGGGTGCATTGACCTATAAGTATTTGAAACATATTTTAAACTTTGGGTAAAGAAACCTTTTAGTTTTACTTATTTTTTTATTTTTTTTTTTTTATCTGCGCCGCCGAAGGCAGTGCCTTAATTTCAAGGTCGGGATTACATGAGTTTCGTATGCCCTACCCATACAGTAAGTCAGGTGACCAGGTAGACTCCTGGTCATTGTAGGTAAGCAGTAACTATTCTACTCAGTATCAGGAGATTTCGGCTCGGCCTTCTTATCTACCTCCTTGCGAACCTGTTGATCACCCCAGTTATCTTTGATCCCTTTCCACTGCCATTATCATGCCATCCCACTTGTCTTATCACTCTGCATTGTGTTCCCCTTCACCTTTCCATTGTTGGTAATGGAAGCCCTCCTTAACGGGTGACCCCACCCCACGCCCAGACCAGACCTCCTTTTGGACTTCCGGCATATCTCCAGTTGACAGTCCACAAACATAGAGAAGTTGTCGATTACGGACTTGCATCAGTAGCGGTCCGGTTTGCCCCCTCCAGAGGTCTGAACAACCGTCTTCCTATCTGGTTTCCCACGGTACTAGTAGTCCGGCCCACCTTTACCAGCGATTAGGTTCCATGGCCTCACTTCAGCCTCCCTTTATCCCCATAAGGCAATCTCTCCATTTCCTAGATCGACAGGAGCATGGTGGTAACAATGCATCATTGCGCACGTGTTTGGTGATCCTCCCAAAGGTGTTACTCATCATGGGCGGCCTGACCTACAAGGCCTTCCTTTAGGTCACGGCAAGTGGTGGCTTTCTAGAGGCGTTAATTCGCAGCTAAGCCAGGAGTCGAACCCCCAACCTCACCACTTGAAAGATCACATGACCCCCCCAGGACACGCGATGGTGCCATCTGAGCCACCGCAGCCCCAGTTTTACTTATGTTATTACTTATGTTATTGATTAAAATGCTAAAATTTTTCAATTTTTGTTTACAATAGTTTTAAGCATAATATTGTGATTCTAATCAAAATATATATCACAGTCTTATGGTAGTTTTGTACTCCTTTTTAGTATCTGAGCATGATATCACTATTTCTATGTTTAAAGTATTCTTATTATGAGTTACAATATCATGTACCAAAATATTGTAAACAAAAATAGTAAAATTTTAGCATTTTAATCAATAACATAAGTAAAACTAAAAGGTTTCTTTTTTACCCAAAGTTTAAAATATGTTTCAAATACTTATAGGTCAATGCACCCTGTAAAATACCTTTTCCACAACATATAAGTAATTTTGTCTTCTGGGTCCATGTCCATTTTATCTGCTGATTTTGTTTGTTTGTTTCTCATGACTTCTTTGGCAGTACCTCGACACAAATACCTTTTCCGCAACGTACAAGTAATCTTGTCTTTCAGGTCTGTGTCCGTTTTATCTGCTAATTTTGTTTGCTTCTTTCTTGCAACTTCTTTTGCAGCATGCTGTTGCGATTATCTTTTTTGCAACGTACAAAGAGTCTCACCTTTTGGATCTATGTTCATTTTATCTGCCTATTTTGTTTGCTTGTTTCTCTTGACTTCTTTTGCAACACGCTGTTGCAATTACCTCTGTGCTGCAAGGTAACTGGCTAAGCTGGTCCTTGATAGTCATGGTATCAACTGTACCGCTTACATCACCACGCAAGGGACAGGCCGCTACTCAGGATGCAATGTTCCGTATAGTAAGCCAAGGGACTGTTAAGAAGGTGGTTAAAACAAGGGAAGGCATGGCAGAGCTGGTGCTCAGAAATGCACTGCATACCTCCAATCTCTCAGCAAATCTTGTATTGGTGGGGAAATTTGACAAGGCTGGGTTCTCAGTGATGTTTGGCCAAGAGCAAGTGGTATTTCAAGACGCTGAAGGAAAGAAAGTCCTCATGGGGAAGGGAGCAAATGGCATGTACCTGCTTGACACGCTTGACATAAACCCAGGGTTGCACATCCAAGCAATGATCACATCGGCAATAGATGTCCCTGTCGACTTAGACAATTGGTCAGAAATAAGCTTAAAAGTTTGAAGGGCAATATCAAGAGAATAGAGTTGGTGTTGGGCTGCGAGGTTGACAGTGTTGCGATGCTGTTGCAAGTCTTCACAAGGCATGGTAACACCATCCTCGGTGAGAGCGATGGCTTTGAAGGTCTTGTCTGAGTAGCCAATGCAACCTTGACAACTTTTTGGTGACGTCTCTGAACAGAGCAATCATGTTCAAAGAGATGGATGGTGTTGCCCTATGCGTCCACTAGAATCTGAACCTTGATGTGACACGGGCGCTCAAAGAAATGTTCTATGAAAACGGTTCCATCACCAAAAGCCGCCTTTGCTTTGCTGACAGCACATGTACAAGCAGCCTCAAAATTGGATTGTTCACGAATGACACGCATACCCTGACATCTGTGCTGGGAAGTCCTTGGGTAAAGCTTGACCATTTACAAACCTGTTGCCAGTGACAATTCCAATGCTCATATGCTGAGTCAGAAATATGGGTTAACTTTGGCCAAGGTTGGCTCTCACAGGCGTGGAAGCAGCAACACCATCGTTTGTAGATGATACAGTATAATCAAAAACAATGTCAGTGATTACTCTTCCACTACAGTTTTTGTGCTTACTATGAAAACACCCACAGCAACTCAAGTTTTGAATTACCTTGCATTGTCCAAACCCCCACATTTGATGAAGAATGCAGACTCTCAGATCTTTGGTTAGCGTTTGTTCAATGATTACAAGTCGATTTCAATGCAGAATTTGTGAGCAGTGTCCTCCTGGCTGAAGTGAAATCTACATTTGGTGGCTATTTTCCTTTAGCTCCACCAGAATATGGAGGAATGTTGCTTAAGACAGTCTATGACTCACGGCGTGGTTTTGAAACACTCCTACATCGTCTAGTCCTTAGAGAGCATCATTACCCCAACATCGAGCAAATCACTGGTTGTATAACTGAGATTGGTCCAGATCCTATTAATCCTTCAAGAATTTCAAAGGTCTTTGTCAGCTTAGAGTCTGGAAACATTCTGGATATAGATGTATCACTTACTGTTGGTAAATATACACCCACCATAGTTGTGTATCTGCAACTCATGGATCCCATAACTAGACTGTAGTGGCCCTTCTCATTTGGGCCTGAGCTGGTTGAAAGATGCCGATTATGAAACTTCTATTATGTCTCACAACGGAAGTATATCTCTTGATGCCATTAGGATCCAATACGATCAGAAACTCAAAGTTGTGACACTTAGGTTCAAGGTATCTGCCTCTCTAGCCAAATGGCTTCCGATTCCAGACAGTTTTTGAAACATTGCAACTATATACAATTGTCTTGCAAACTGGACCCTCGATAGTCAAAATATCTATGCTCAAAGGGTCGACAGAGACTTCGGTTAGTATTTTTAATTGCATCTCGCTGGACAAACACTTGAATGATTACTAGTTCAAGTGCTTTGTTGTAATTGGGATGGTTCAAAACCTCCTCAGACCCTTGATGGTGCAATTCAGTTTGCCCAAAGTATGTGCATCAATAGACCCATACCTACCTGGTTCTTTGATTTTCTTGACATGCTGCATGAAGTCAAGGATATAATGTCCTTCAGTTATGTGCATGTCCATACGTTGGCTGAGGTTTATTAAGGATCAAATAGCATTGGATATTCAAAAATGTTTTAGCCTTATCTTTCTATGTTCAATATCATAAGAAAGCTAACCTCCCCAATAACTGGATTGCCATCGGCGACAGCGTGATGAAAATAAATCCTGCAGATGAGTGAGCCAGGCAATGTCATTATTCATTAGTGAGTTTTTTGATGCGCTGTTTCCACGCAGGGCTGTGCCAAGGCAACTATTGGTGCCGCAATGCTCAATTCTTTATTGCGCTTCATTTCCAAAACAGACTCTGACACAGTTTTGCCTGACCCTTTCAAAGGTTTCTCCAAGCGATTTTTCGAGGTCCAGAAGGATAAGACCGAGGCAGCTTCAAGAAACAGAAATACCCATACCTCCATACTATATTTACCCTGTATCCAAAAAGAGTCAGTCAGTCAGAGTCAAGAAACGGATGGAAAGAGACTAACCTTTCAATCCAAAGGCCCCACTTCAAGTGGTTTCCTTGACAAAACCAACTCAAACTTCCTATTTGCACCTTGCAAATCACCTTGACATGCAAGCAGCCTTCCATACTCGTAATCTATGCTCATCAGCATACATAAGAAGAAGAAAAACCAGCCATGCATGCGCATGATAACCAATATAATGATCCAATTCAATCTTTGGTCCATACTTAAACACGGCCTTGAATGCCTTTTCCGTGGCATGCGGCCCTGGTGTTGCCCTGCTCTGAATATAACTGTTGTATTTTGACACCTGCGTTCTTACTATGTCATCCACTGCTACCGCACTCGCTGATACTCTGCCAACCACCGTGCCTAAGCTTGATCCCACAGGCTTAAACTGGGCTATCTTCTCGCTTCGCTTTAAGGATGCTGTAGCTGCAAAGGGATATTGGGGCCATTTTGATGGTACTGTCAGTTGCCTTATACCTCAATCTGATCCTACTGCTGCTGCCCCTGGTGCTGCAGGTACAGCTACTAAATCCATGCAGACAACAACTACTGACTCAACACTTTGGCCCAATGGGACAAGAATGAGTTAACGGCAATTTTGTTATTAACACAGAAATTACCTGATTTAGTGTTGATGCAAATTTATGGTCATCTAAAGAGTTTGAGCATGGGAGTTGCCAAACGTTGGACATCAGTAATAGTGAGTGTCACAACTTGTACACTGGGAGAAATTGTGAGATCGTATCATGTTAGAGACGGCAGTGCCTCAAGCTTGATATTGTATTTGTGATTAGTCTACTTGTGAAAATCGCAGGATTTTGGGGTAGCGAAGCAACAACGTTTGAAGCGGCAGTACTGAGGAATTTGCACTCTTGTTGGTGAGTCTGCTGGCAACCTCTCTTTTGCCTGTAAGTATAAATTGCCTCACACCTTTGTAATATTTTTATCATTGTATATACTTATGTACTGTGTGATCAGCAAATGTATAGTGTCCATAGTTGGCTCATATAACCAGGATCTTAGGCATGCCATCCACTAGAGCGGCCCATTAAATCATGTATGGTCCAAGTACTCAGAGGATTATGATGAGTTGAGGTGAACGAGCAATTGGTGCAAACACCAGAGCCAAACTTGCTTGCTCTTATTTGATTTGCAATTACATAACCTTTGTCTTTACCAACCCAAACTCCAAGGCAAGCACACCAACAACATTTGCATTCCTCTGAGACATTGCTTGCTTACCCCGCTCATCTTCTCTAGCCTTGTCTCAGCCCTTTGATTTTGCTCTTTGCGAAACTCTCATGTTGTTCTCAAGGCTTGTCATGCCCATGTTTTCCAAATTGGTGTTTACCTGGACTCGTCGCCTCTCTTACTCAATAAACAAACACTTTATATAACCCTTATAGGATGCACACTAACTCTAAGAAAGAGATAATGTTGCTCACTCGTTCTGGAGGATATGATTCTGTTTATGAATCCTTTTGGATCATGGCCAGTAGTCCATGAGCTCACATCTATTGGTGATATACCTAGCACAGCATAGTAGCTGAGAGTTCTCACCTCATTCTAGTATGAATAGAAGGCCATAATGACATATTTCTCAAGCGCACTGATATTGGCCTTCAGTCTGCTCACTGAGAGCTACAGATCCAACAACAACAATTGAGAAATCCCAAACTAAGTTTCCCTATGGTGAGTATTTCATTTTGGCTGAAATAAGGTTGTTTATTAGTATGGCGTACAGCTGCAGTCTATATCGGCAACTTGAGCCTCAGAATATTCAAGATCATGGTGACCCAAAGTGGAATGCGTGGCTTCTAGACAATCAATCCATATCAACTTTCTGTGTTCTTGCCTTTAAATGACCTAGTAATCCTCAAGATGTATAGGTACAATGCAGGCATCCAGATTCAAACAGCTCTCTAGCTGCCCATAAAGGAATTGTCATTCTTTACCAAAAAGTCAGTCTTTCCCTTTGCCGTTCACTTGTTCTGTCTCCTCACATTATTAATAACTTCTGTTTCACGTTATCCCACAGATTATACAATGTGGGACAAACATATCATGCAAAATATTGACATCTTTGATTACTAAAAGGTCATTGATTGAAAACATCAAGTTGAGGAGATAGTACGTCTCAATTCTTTCTAGATATATAAGCTCATCATTTTTGTGTGTTTGAAATGAGGAGGTGGCTGGTTTCATCCAATGCAACTGTACTAGCGGTTTTACAGATGAAGTTGATGGAAGAAAAAAATGAAGTATTTTGAGGAAGCATATGTGCAGTGCATGAGATATGCATGATGAATAATCATGGTTTACTTGATCTATATGTAAGTTTTGTCAAAGGTAGATAGATGACTAGGCTCACCATACGCCTGCAGGCTTTCTCAGTGTTGGTCTTCTCCAAATGTTAGTTGTCTTCTCACCTAAACCCGATTACAGCTTGAGCTAGGGAGTTATACTAAATCTTGTCATACATTGGCCTTTTACCGCCCTTGAGCACTCATAGATTGATCTCATCAGAGACAGCCATCCATTCTGTATTTACTATGTTATGTTAGCTTTGTCTTCTTTTTTCTTTGCCTTATCCCAAACTCATCAGCCTATCATCAACAACTGTTCAGTCAAATAAAGCTTGAGATAAGATTGTTCAGCATGCGCTGCTTTCTGCAACTTGAAACTCCAACAAATGAAGTAACTTGGAAATTCTCTATTGGAATAGGTGCTCAGCACTCATTTAAATTGAATACAAGTGACTTTATGTGTGGAGCATTCTCACAAATGTTGATTACACTGAGGTAAAACTGACAAATGTCCTACCAAATATAGTCAACTCTTACATATGAATGTAATTTGACACCACTGCTGTGTTGGAAGGAGACGCAGGTGTAATCTGAAGATTACTACAGACCAAACAGGACAGATACACATGTTTAGACAGAACCTGGTACTTTAGTCCATTCCATTTTTAATGTACTTATAATGATATGTATACGTTTCTTTGATGGTATATGCATAAATCATGTTGTTGGATCACATGGCTGTGTAAGGGCAACCTTTGAAGGCTGTAGCGCAATCACACAACTGGCAGAGGAAGATCCAAAGTCTATATTGATTACTGTATAGGTAGGTACATGCATAACTATATACCTGTTAGAGGGAGATCTAAAAAGAACAAATCTGGGGATCTCTTAGGCTAGGTGCAACGCTTCAGAGGCACTGAAAGCATGGGAACTAACTATACAGTACACATAAGCCACACAAAAACAAGAGACAGCCCAAAAGGAGTATATCTCCAAAAATGATCAAAACTTCAGAAATGGCCATGAGGTAGCTATGCACTCTCAAGAATGCTTGTTGCTGATTAAGCATCAAGCGTTCTCAATGCCATGAAATGGATTAGGGTCAACTGGAAATAACAAAATGGAAAAAAGGGAAAAACAATAGAGAAATGGGGAAAATAGGAAAAAAGAGACATGAACAAAGGGAAAATGGGACTTGTAGATGAAGAAAGGACAGTCCTCTGACATCACCCCCCCTCTAGAGTGCAGTGACTCGGCATGCTGGATAAAAAAAGTTCCTGATAGCTCAGTTAACAGGTGAGGCAGGGTAGATGCCTCAGATGGCTTATAAGGCGTTGAGGTGTCTCTGGTAGAACTGCTGAATGAGGTTAGGTATATGAATGTTCTTCTGAGGCTCCTAAGATATGTCTTCTATACCATAACCTTTTCACTTCACCTTGAACTGCAGTTTCCGCCAAAACCATCAGCTATTCAGAATCCCCTCTACTTTGTGCTCCACTTTGTCATCAACCAAGATGGGTGGGGACCAAGGATGTGGGCGTCAGCCTGGGATGGGGTCATCAGGAGCTGGGAAGAGCTTCATCACATTGAAGACGGGGTGAAGCTTGCACATCCCAAAATGTAGCCTCAGTCGGTAAGCCAGCGGTTTCACCTGTCTTTCCACTATATAGAGACCTAGGTGGCAATGCGACAGCTTCTCCAACGGCCATGTGTTGTTGATGTCTGACCCATCAAGGTATACCTAATTGCCTGGCTTGTACTTGGGAGCAGAGACACGCCCACAATTGTAGTACCGCGCCATGTTGTCTTTCGCCTTCACCAATGCAGCTTTTGCCTCCTCCTGTGCTGCCTTCATCTGGTCCATGAACTTGTTAACAGACTTGTACTCAGAAAGGCATGTACAAGGTTCAAAGCCCATGCAAGAGTGATGCCCAATGTTCAGGAAGAAGGGGAACATCTGAGTAGAGGAGTGAACGTGGTTGTTGTACTGGAATTCTGTGTTAGAGAGCAGTTCGTCTCAGTCGTCCTGGTGTTCATTGTAGAACAGACGCAAATACTGCTCCAGTTCCTGATTAACACGCTCAGTCTGACCATTGGACTGGGGATGATAGGCTGTG